>SJYQ01104313.1:139204-168311 GCA_006410935.1 Redunca redunca
ATGTACACTCGTGGTGAATTCATGTCAATGTTTGGCAAAACCAATACAGTATTGTAAAGTAAACTAAAGTTAAAATAAAAATTAAAAAAAAAAATTCTTTGTATTTTCAAGTAAAACAAGTATTTAGAAACCTAGCAAAGAAAGACAGTGCTTTTATTTGTTTGCTTTGCATACAACAGGAATGGACATAAATCTGAATTATCTATAAAAGATATTTGAATATATGTACCAAAGTTAAATAAGTATTTAAATTGCTAATATGATTAGTTTTATTTATCATTAAAATGATTTAAGCCCATGGTGCCATTTTTGTTTAACTACTTATCTCCATTACATAGATTGCAAATTAGATACTCTGGTTTACTTGAATATGTTTTATAGTTACTCTTCATGGTTTTCCTTTATATACTATTTATCCAATTACAAAAAAGGCAGATATTAGAGAGATAAAAATGTATTATTTTATAGAGCTAGTGAAACTATTTATACTTACTAGGATATGGTACTTTCAATAAAACCAACTAAAATCTATGATCATTTTCTCCCAAATAATTCTTTAAATTCCCATTTTTATTCATAGGTTCTTTTTTCTTCCTAAGCCTCATAAAATATTTAATTTGAGTCCAAAAACAAACCAACCACTCACTCAGCCAACCAAATGCCTTACTCTGCAAACAAACATAAGTAAAAACAAAAAAAGCAAAACAAAGAATTTGAAGTTTATAAGCATTGCACATGGCTTGAATGAACTCTGTCATTTGTTACCTTGCTAATGTTAAAACAAAGAGCAAAAGATAAATGTCTAGATTTACTCAAGTCCTATATCCTAATGGGTCATTTATTTCTTTTATGATTAAGTACCTTCCTCTTCAAAGATATTAGCCATATGATTCACAATCTGGAGTGAAGTTTTTACCAAGTGTAATTATTAGAAGCATATTTAACTATATAATTGAAATGTATATATTCCTTTTGGAAAGTTGCCTGAGAATTGCTATAATAGCATATATTTGTTTTGAAAGTATAAGTTAGAAACATCCACTAATAATTTTGAGCATATGGCACAAACTTTAACACACAGACATACAGATGCACACCAAACTCCAAAATCTTAGAAAGTACATATACTATTTAACATTCCACTTAATATTTACTACATCATCTCGCTCTTCCTGGACACTATGGGAAAACTGAAACATACAAAATTAAGGGTAGTCTCTAAAGCTATTGTGGTGTGAAAACTTAGGCTATGGTGTCCAATGATTTGGTCAAACACCAGTCTAGATGCTGTTATGAAAATAGTTTTTAGATATGATTAATGTTTACAATCAGAAGACTTTGAATAAAGCAGATTATCCTCCTTAATCCAGGTGGGTCTCATCTAAATAGTTGAAGGCCTTAAGAGCAAAGATGGAGAAAAAAGCAATTCTTTCTCAAGGTTGCAGCTCAGAAACTGCCCAAGTTTCCCACCTGCTGACTTGTATTGCAGATTTTGGGTTTAAGGCTGCAAACATCAATTCTTATTTGAGTTTCTAGCCTGCTGGCCTGCCTTATTTCTTTTATGATTTTCTTATGCCTTATTGATTTTAGATTTTCTAGCCCCCTAAATTGTATAAGTCAGTTTCATAAAAATCTCTGTCTTTCTGTCTCTATAAATAGGTCGGTGGGTAGGCAGGCAGGCAGGCAGGCAGGCAGATAGATGATAGAAATAAAGAAAGACCCATCTCCTATTGGATCTGTTCCCCTCAAGCGAACCCTACCTAAATAGCTATTACTGCCCAAACATTTTGCAAATAAGACATTAACCTTAATTACGTCTAAAAAAAAAAGTAACTCTCCATTCTCATTTTGTGCACCTTTCATTTGCTTTGCTTTAACTGATCCAAAATATTTTATTCCTTTTATCTTAAACTGATAATGAAAATTATAAAAGCTCAAGAGAATTTCTTTCTACCCAATATTCCTGTCCCCTGAGTTGTTTCTTTCTCCACTTCTACCCAGCTCCTCACCCCTTTTTTATCCAGTCCATGAATTATCCCTGACACATACTTCATGTTTCTAAAATACAAGATCATTGAAGAGCTTTATGAACACTCTAACATAGCTTTAAAAAAAAATCGGTTTAAATCTCTTTTCTGTGACTATCAGTAGTATGGTCTGGTTTTTAGGTATTCTCTCTGGTGACTGTTTTCTATCAATTTACGTTTACCCAACAGTTAATGTGTGCTTGGATAATAGCTGAAATAAGCTCAGAGACTCTGGGTCTATTACCATAAGGCTGTCTTAAGAAGACTTGTTTTTGTCTACCTTAAAATAAGACCTTTTATTAGTGTTTAAAATAAAGCTGTGTCTTCATTTTATTCTTAAGATTCAGAGTAACTAATTCTGACCAAAACTCTAAAAAGAATTGGAAATGATCAGTTAATTAAAGCAATGTAGTGGTTAGGAAGACTGAGTTCCTTTCTAAGCTGATAAAATATTTCAAAATGCATACAAATATGAGACTTTTTCAAATAAGCATAGAGAATTCAAAACTACAACAAAATTAGTCCTCTGCTGTTGCATAAAAAGGATGTAGTCTCTGTGCAATTTATGACTCAGATTATCTTCCTAAACAATGTTACCCAAATAAACCTTCCTTGAAATCAGTGGTACTGGTATTCAAACATTTTTCCTTTATATGGAGTTAACTGTGTCCTCTATCATCTGACTAGTTCAACTAAAGTCATTTCTCTTAAAGACATCAACAGCTCAAGGAAAAAAAAGTTTTCTCTCCGGGCTGGGGGAGGGCTTTTGCTTTGCACTTTAAAATGTTTGCTCTGTTCCAAGAAGATATTAGGATCAGTTGACTGACAACAGGAAAAATTTTCCTGGCAGAGAAGGAAGCCAGAGGAGATTCATATGCAGACAAAATTTTAACTATCAGGCTGTTTGTATCCCCATGTCTACTCTAATATGCCAAGCTGGGATAAATCAAATGGACTCTAAAAATGGTAGATAAAAATGTGATTTCACAATAATTCTGGAGTTTTGCAGGATATCCATCTTAAGCATCTTTTTTCCAAAGAGTTATTTATTACCGAGTAAAGCTATATAGCTATTCCAATATATGTACTACTCAAAAAAAAAAAAAAAAAAAAAAAAAAAAAACCAACTTTAAAAACTCTACATTTTTAAAAGTGGTACAAAGATACAACGATTTTGATGAAGTGCTAGTGTGAGTTAAGAGAGATTATAGGACCCAGAAAGAGGTGCCTGAAATCTGAAATGAGGAAACCAGGTCAGATGAAGCAGTGCAGTGCTTGGGGGTGATGTCCATTTTCCAGGTGGCCATCCCTCTTTGGAGTGCCTGGGGGCTGAAGGGTCCTTCCTCAGGGTGTGGGGAATGTGTATACAACTTGTCTCTATTATGAGATCCTCAGGGTAATAATCTCTAAGTGAAGTGGGAATTGGACTCAGCATAAATGCAAAGAGGACTAAGGACACAGGAAAGCAATGCTGGGGTGAATTCACAAACTAAGTGCTTCAGACATCTCAGGACAGACTTTTCTAGTCAGCATTTCATAGCAACTTCATAATCATTCAGTTTTCCCTGGTTTCTCAAAGAATCTCACAGGATCTCAAATGTGATCCTTATGCGGATTAGCAGAATAAGAGTCTAATCCAGGCCGTAATTTATATTGTAAAAGTCCCTTAAACATTGGAGGAGATTCTGATTTCTGAGAGGAAAGGGGGGTGGGCACTGGACAGACTCTTCTGTCTTACTGCTAGATCCTCTTGATCCCTCTGTTTCCTTTATTGCCTTTGGGAACCTCACCCCACCTGCCCTGTTTAAGATTTCCATATGGGCTCCCCAGGTGGTGCTAGTGGTAAAGAACTCACCTGCCAATGCAGCATATGTAAGGGACATGGGCTTGATCCTTGGTTGGGAAAATCCCATGGGGAAGGCATGGCAGTGGACTCCAGTCTTCTTGCCTGGAGAATCCCGTGGACAGAGGAACCTGGAGGGCTACAGTCCATAAGGTTGCAAAGAGTCAGGCACGACTCAAATGACTCAGCACGCATGCATTGGGTCTTCTAAGCTTACCATCCTCCCTTTGTTAGTGTGAGCCTTGGGCTTTTTTCACAGGCAAAATGAAGGGTGTAAAGGAAAATTCAAATCGAAAGTACCCAAAGTTGATTCATCGACTGCTAAACTTGTCTACATTCTACTTTATATGAACTTAGACTTAATGCATACCTAGTCTAAATATGAATCTTATCACAGCAATACAAGGAGAATGTGATTAAGTCTCACCCTCATTCTTCTTGAAAAAGGCTCCTTTTGAGAACCATTGAAGAACTAATTTGACTTAAATTTGATATAAACTGGACCAGAAAACTAACTTGAAAGAAAACCCAACAGAGACAAAAAAACAGCATAAGGCAGATTCATGTTGATGTTTGGCAAAACCAATACAGTATTGTAAAGTAAAATTTAAAAATAAATAAATAAATAAAAGCAAACAAACAGAAAAAAGAAAAGAAAAAGCCCCAAACACTGATAACTCTAAGAGACTTAATGTAGTTGGAAATCACTTATAGTCTACAAGAGTCTGTTTTAAAAGGTGTAAACTATTAAGACAGACTGGAATCTGTTTTATTAATGATAACTTTATGAAGTTGTTAACCTCTTGTAGATTTTTCAGGTTAGAAGTTACCCTGCTGCTGCTGCTAAGTCGCTTCAGTTGTGTCCAACTCCTAGCGACCCCATGGTCTGCAGCCCACCAGGCTCCTCCGTCCATGGGATTTGCCAGGCAAGAGTACTGGAGTGGGGTGCCATTGCCTTCTCCAAGAAATTACCTTAGGCACCATTAATTTTTCATTTTAATTTAAAATATTAATTATTTTCTTATTTTGGGGGCCATTCCCTCAAAGCCTTAATTTCTATCACCTCCAGTATATACATAGTATTTTGTGGGAGAGCTATCTTTTATTAGATATCTTTTTCATCTGCCATGAAGATTAGACTTTTCCTGTCTCCTTTCCTCTCAAAAATCTAACTCAACTTATTTAAAATTAGTGACAATAAACAGGGATTTTTCATAATTGTTAATCTGGGGCTAGTGCCGTACTGATAAACCAAAGGCTTTAGCAATTGAGTTGCTGGCCTAGTTAGAACCTGGCTAAAATTGTTAATATAAATAATACAAAAGAACTGAAGAAAACTTTTTCATAATATCATTTTTAGTGAATCTTGGTTTGTCCTTTTTTTTTCTTGGTAAGAGCTTTGAATATTAAGGATTCTCAGGCAAAGATTTGCATTGAGATCTAAGTATAGGGAAATAATGCTAACTTTATGGTTAATTACATCTTAATTGCCTTTCTCCTTTAGGTTATTCATTAAAATTATTATTCTCATTTTTTAACAATGTGTTTTTCTGCTGTATAAGACACATATAAAGAATAAAGCCAAAATCATATAATCCCACCTTTCTATAAGGTCAAATTTTGGTGAATTTCCTTTCAGCTTTTTGTGTGCATACCTATATTGCCATGTAACTCATCCTAGAGTTCATAGCATGGAGGGTCTATGTTTTAAATATTTTACACTCACAGCGAGTTTTGCTTTTTTTGCTTTCCTCTATATGTAAAACAATATACAGCCTTGACGTACTCATTTTCCTATTTGGAACCAGTCTGTTGTTCCATGTCCAGTTCTAACTATTGCTTCCTGACCTGCATACAGATTTCTCAAGAGGCAGGTCAGGTGTTCTGGTATTCCCATCTCTCTCAGAATTTTCCACAGTTTATTGTGATCCACACAGTCAAAGGCTTTGGCATTGTCAATAAAGCAGAAATAGATGTTTTTCTGGAACTCTCTTGCTCTTTCCATGATCCAGCGGATTTTGGCAATTTGATCTCTGGTTCCTCTGCCTTTTCTAAAACCAGCTTGAACATCAGGAAGTTCACGGTTCACATATTGCTGAAGCCTGGCTTGGAGAATTTTGAGCATTACTTTACTAGCATGTGAGATGAGTGCAATTGTGCGGTAGTTTGAGCATTCTTTGGCATTGCCTTTCTTTGGGATTGGAATGAAAACTGACCTTTTCCAGTCCTGTGGCCACTGCTGAGTTTTCCAAATTTGCTGGCATATTGAGTGCAGCACTTTCACAGCATCATCTTTCAGGATTTGAAATAGCTCTACTGGAATTCCATCACCTCCACTAGCTTTGTTCATGGTGATCCTACCTAAGGCCCACTTGACTTCACATTCCAAGATGTCTGGCTATAGATGGGTGATCACACCATTGTGATTATCCGGGTCATGAAGATCNCATGGGGATGGTCTTGATCCCTGTCTCCTGTACAATGTCATGAACCTCATTCCATAGTTCATCAGGCACTCTATCTATCAGATCTAGGCCCTTAAATCTATTTCTCACTTCCACTGTATAATCATAAGGGATTTGATTTAGGTCATACCTTAATGGTCTAGTGGTTTTCCCTACTTTCTTCAATTTAAGTCTGAATTTGGTAATAAGGAGTTCATGATCTTAGCCACAGTCAGCTCCTGGTCTTGTTTTTGTTGACTGTATAGAGCTTCTCCATCTTTGGATGCAAAGAATATAATCCATCTGATTTCGGTGTTGACCATCTGGTGATGTTCATGTGTAGAGTCTTCTCTGTGTTGTTGGAAGAGGGTGTTTGCTATGACCAGTGCATTTTCTTGGCAAAACTCTATTTAGTCTTTGCCCTGCTTCTTTCCGTATTCCAAGGCCAAATTTGCCTGTTACTCCAGGTGTTTCTTGACTTCCTCCTTTTGCATTCTAGTCCCCTATAATGAAAAGGACATCTTTTTTAGGTGTTAGTTCTAAAAGGTCTTATAGGTCTTCATAGAATTGTTCAACTTCAGCTTCTTCAGCATTACTGCTTGGGGCATAGACTTGGATTACCAGGATATTGAATAGTTTGCCTTGGAGATGAACAGAGATCATTACAAGCTGGAATCAAGATTGGCGGAAGAAATATCAATAACCTCATATATGCAGATGACACCACCCTCATGGCAGAAAGTGAAGAGGAACTAAAAAGCCTCTTGATGAAAGTGAAAGAGGAGAGTGAAAAAGTTGCCTTAAAGCTCAACATTCAGAAAACAAAGATCATGGCATCCGGTCCCATCACTTCATGGGAAATAGATGGGGAAACAGTGGAAACAGTGTTAGACTTTATTTTGGGGGGCTCGAAAATCACTGCTGATGGTGACTGCAGCCATGAAATTAAAAGACGCTTACTCCTTGGAAGGAAAGTTATGACCAACCTAGACAGCATATTCAAAAGCAGAGACATTACTTTGCTGACTAAGGTCCATCTAGTCAAGGCTATGGTTTTTCCAGTGGTCATGTATGGATGTGAGAGTTGGACTGTGAAGAAGGCTGAGCGTCGAAGAATTGATGTTTTTGAACTGTGGTGTTCGAGAAGACTCTTGAGAGTCCCTTGGACTGCATGGAAATCCAACCAGTCCATTCTGAAGGAGATCAGCCCTGGGATTTCTTTGGAAGGAATGATGCTAAAGCTGAAACTCCAGTACTTTGGCCACCTCATGCGAAGAGTTGACTCATTGGAAAAGACTTTGATGCTGGGAGGGATTGGGGGCAGGAGGAGAAGGGGACGACAGAGGATAAGGTGGCTGGATGGCATCACTGACTCGATGGACGTGAGTCTGAGTGAACTCCGGGAGTTGGTGATGGACAGGGAGGCCTGGCGTGCTGCGATTCATGGGGTTGCAAAGATTTTGACACGACTGAGCGACTGAACTGAACTGATATGTAAAACACACTGGCCTGTGTTCAGGAAGACCAACAATTGGCATAACTCTCCATTAGATGAGTTGGAAGGTGGACAGGTTGCCTAGAAGTTGATTGGCTGATAGAAGACAACATGAGTGTTCTGGGGAGCCAGCCCTTATTGTGTTCTACACACTGGCAACCCCTCTAAAGAGCCCAGAACATGCTTCCTCAGAAACATGTGTTCCCTCATCCTGTCTGCTGGTTACAAATCCTCTTGGTTTGTCAAAATTCTGCTATTTCTCTTTGCTGCAATATAGGCCCAAACACTTAACACTCATTGTCTTTACTGGAACACACAGATGAAAATATCTTCAAGTTCTAAAGTGACCTTAACCAGCAAGTGAAGAACAATTTTATTTCTGCCCTCTGTAAAGGATGGCTAGAGATATGTCTGTCTATATATCCACCTGTCTATCAATGCACTTTTTTGAAGCACAAAATATTCTCCTAAATAGCCTTATTTTTTAAAGTAAGGCATGATTTAAAAAATAGCATAATGAAATATTTTAAATACTCTTTGTAGTAATATTTTGTGTAATATTTCATAGATGTGTACCCCCCCCAAAAAAAAAAATCCCAACACACTTAACAGGAAACACCAAAATATGTAAAGGTTAGATGAATGTAGTGGCTTATAGTTTTGTGTGTATGCATGTATGTGCATCTTCTTACCATTCTCTGCCCTTCTATATCTTTTCCCCCTCTTCTTCCCCACTGTTTTCCTCTCTTTCCTAGGATAATCATGTTGATTTGCCATATCCCAGAAGTAACAACTAATGGTTCTACTGAAAGTGAACTTGAAAGACTTCACAATGTTTGTCATCACAGCGTCTCTTGGCATTGCTTTGGTCTGCACACTAGTGGTATATTGAACCTCTAAATTGGCTAGGCTCCTTTGTTTAAAATGGCATTCACTTAGTGAATGTACACCATTGCTTTATCATCCAACATGTCACCAAGAAGTTAATCAGACTGTTCTGCTGATCTAGCTTAATGTTAGTCTGTTCATAGATGTCTTGGGGGCTATTGCTACCTACTTGAGAAAAATTAGGGTGGGGATGATGCTTTTGATTACTTTTTTCCTGAAGGAAACACTGCTTCATAGATATTATATTTTATATATAATGTTATTGAATAAATTAAGCTTTAAAGTTAAATGGAGTTGAGTAGGGATTGTTATCAACTCAAGCAAATATTTATATGGCAAGAATTTGGTCTAGGGACTTCCCTGGCGGTACAGTGGTTAAGACTCTGCACTCCCGATACAGGAGGCGTGGGTTCCATACCTGGACGAGTAACTAAGCCTGCATGCCGCAGGCTGTGGCCAAAAAAAAAAAAAAAAAGAATTAGATCTAAATGTTTGACACATATTAACCTATTTCTTCCTCTAATAATTATATGAATATGTACAGCAAAATCCCTGTTTAATAGATGAGGAAACTGAGGAGCAGGAATGTTTGGAAAAGTCATGGAGCTCTTATGGAGCCGAGCTGGCATTTCACACCAGGGCATATTAATCCCAGTGCCATATTATCCCATATTATCAGCAAATATTTGATCATATTTTAAAAAATATATAGACTATTATACTATGCACAGGAATGTGAAAAAAGGTATTTGTTGTTGCTGTCCTTTGAGGTTTTCAATCTAGTTAGACAGGGCAAACAATATAAAACTATAAACAATACCAGGCAACAGAAGCTGTGATAAAGGAGTCATTCAGATGAGTTCTCCAGGAATCTGAAGATGGCCAGATCGCCAAAGGCAGGAGAAATTTGTAAAGACTTCATATATCAGGACTTCTGAGAGGTTTGGACCAAAGGCTGAGATACATTTTATGCTCTATAAAGAAAGTTATTCAAAATATGAATAGCTTAAAAATGCATCTAAAACTCACAAAGACAGATGGTTTGAAATAATTGGAATTATCTGTGAGTAGAGTGGATACTTGATTAAACCCCAGTAGGTGAGTGAGAATTACTATAATAAACAAAGGAATTTAAAACACCGTTATTATGCCATTAATATAGAATTAGAGACAATGGCACCCCACTCCAGTCCTCTTGCCTGGCAAATCCCATGGATGGAGGAGCCTGGTGGGCCGCAGTCTGTGGGGTTGCTAAGAGTCGGACACGACTGAGCGACTTCACTTTCACTTTTCACTTTCATGCATTGGAGAAGGACATGGCAACCCACTCCAGTGTTCTTGCCTGGAGAATCCCAGGGACGGGGGAGCCTAGTGGGCTGCTGTCTATGGGGTCGCACAGAGTCGGACATGACTAAAGTGACTTAGCAGCAGCAGCAGCAGCAGAGTGATTAGATAATTCAGAAGATGCTTGTCTCGATGCCTTTAAAAGTGGAACATGCAATGCCTTGGGCTGCAAACAATTAGTGCTGCATGTCACAGAAGCGTGGGAGTGACAAGACTGTTTGACAGCCCTGAACAAAGAACCAGTGCCCAGGAGAACAGCAATCTGGAATACTGACTTGATTTTATACTTCTTCTTGTTTAAAGCAACCAACATTTCAGTGATCTACAGTACTCTAGGGTTACATTTATCTACTGTTACTGTGATGCAATTGTTTCAGAAGAAATAATAGGTTTAAGTTAAATAACAAGACCAATGGCACTTCAGGATAAAGAAAAATACAGGAACATTTAAATTGTTAGAACTCTTCTATATCTATTCCTGCCATCTCTTTTAAATTAACAGTAAGATTATTTTTCTTCCTTTTACCTCACATGCTATAAGGCTGTACTATAGTTTGCCACCCCATTTTAGCTAATTATAATTTATTCTATATTTCATATTTTCAGTGAACATTATGTATCAGTTTCTTAACATTAGTGTCTTTTGTAGAACTCAATTTACAAGTAGATTAAATATATCTCATTTTATCCTAATAATATGGTGTTATTATTTTCTCTCCAGTGTTTCTACCATCCATCCAGTTATTCAAAATTAGAAACTGGAAGTCATTCTTAATTCTTTCTTCTCCCTTCCCATGTCATTTCTAATCAACATGTGATCTTGATTATTTCTCTGAAATATCTTATAGTGTATACAATCATAAAAGCTAAGTATTTCTTTGAACCGAGAGGCCTTTGTGGTCCTGCTGTCTAGAACCTGGATTTTCCAATTTCTGGTTCAGTCCTATCTCTAATCTGCTATGATGCTTTTAGAGAGGGACTTTCATTCTAATCTGTCTCAATTTGTAACTATGTAATAAAATATTGTAAACACTAGCTCCTTACAACACTAGGAAAAAAAGGCACAGAAAGACCACCTGGTATTAGTGTATATAAAAGACAATTAATATTACCTATGACACCAAGCTCTGAAGTTATCACTCTTATGCTTTACTGAAGAAATTCTCACTGAATGTTCACCATGCTTCCGCACTTTTCCTCCTCCCAGAAGAAGCCTTGGCCTTCCTTCTGCTCAAGTTAATCTCTCTACCTGTGTACTGTGAATCTTAACTGTTTTGCCTCCTCAGAAGACTTGTTTTGGAAATAATACCTCATCTCTCCCGTATGTAACATCTCCCCCACCCCACTTGCTTTTCCCTTTCAGCCTATAGATATCCTTAGGTGTCTTCCAACTTAAGAAATGGAGCAAAACAAACAAGACCAATAAAAATCCTCAATTAAGGAAATGGCCTTGCCGCCCTCCTCCTTTCTAATCATTAAGTCTCTCATCTTTAGTTGAGCTGCTTCCAGAGCAGACCTTAGCATGGTCTCTCTCTACTGTCTGGGTACCATGCACTCCTCAACCCACAGTAGCTTCTGCATTACCATTGTCATGATTCCCATCACCTTTGTTTTGACAAAGCAAATGAATCCTTTCCCAAGACTTTTATAGAATTTGACACAGTGGACTGTTTGTTTATTTAACAATAAGTCAATTCTTTCCATAGACCAGGCATTGTTCTAGGTGCAAAGGAGACACCATTTGGGGCGGCAGTTTCCTGGTTTTCCTTCTTCATTGGTGGTCTTTTTAAAAAAACAAAAACAAAAACAAACGCATTTCCTCTGTGGGCTTCTCTCTTGTTTACCCTTTTAATGTTGCTGTAACACATAATAACTATTGGCTAAACATTACCCACTCCTCCATGTGAGTCATGTTGGCCTCACATGACTAAAGGTTTACATGTGCCGTGAACAGAAGGACACTTTGCCCCAGTCTAGTTTCAGGAAGGACTGGAGACTCAGCTGTGCTGGGTGCAGTCAATACACAGCTTCCAAGTGACAGTTCTACAAAGTCAGCCTGAGCTGAACGACCTCACCCAAGGTCATGATTTTTTTGTAGGACTGGAGCCAATGGCTGAGCAAGGGGGAATGTGAAGATCTGGCTGCTGCGGCCTAAGAGGGTAGTTGCACAAGATGAACCTGGAAATCTTGACACACAAGAAAGCAGGGAAACTATTTAAGATTCTGAAGTCAAGCTAAACAGACTTTCCCTTGCCAAAAATGGGATAATTTGAGTACATAAGAATAAAAATGGCAACAATTAAAACACATCAGTACCTTAAAACTTAATGAATTCATAGAAACACTGAAGGAGATCCACAAAACCTCATTCATTATCTTTGGGGAATATTGGAAACAAACTCATTATTCTAAAAATTAGTAAATGGAGCATTTAACTAGCCTTTTCAGTATAAGCTAGACCTGGGTATAACCAAGTGTTTGATGAAGGAAAATTTCTCCTTAGAGATGTAGTCCCTCTAAAAATGAATAGAATTAATGATTAATAAATGATGTAATTATAATATTGCTTGCTTATCCTGTAGGATCTAGGTAAATTTTATACAAAACAAAATCTACAGAAATAAGCTCACTTATAAATACTACTGCAAAAATACAAAATATTAGCAAATAGAATCCAACAATTAATTACAGAATCATTTTTGTCTTTAGAGGATTTGTCAGACATGCAAGAATGGTTCTATATTAGGAAGTAGGTTAATATTATTCATCATATTATAACTCCAATGAGAAAATCATGATAATCTCCATAAGACACTCAAAAGACATTTGACAAAATTAAACTGATATTTTTTTAAAAGCACCCAATACAAAAGGAATAAAGATACTTTATTAACTTAATAAAATGCACATATCTCAGCCCAAAGCTAGCATCTAACCTAATAAAAAAAATGCTGGAGATATTTCCTAAAGTCAGATCAAGACGAGGTTATTTGCCATCATACTACTGTTCAGTAATGACCTGGGATATTAGGCAACATAATTGTATTTGAGAAAGTGATTATGTAAGATTATAATATTATTATTAATATGTTAAATTATTGACTTGTATAAGAGAAAGCTATAACATTGTATAGGAGACAGGTGTAAAAATTGTAAATGAGGATGCAAAGCTATACTACTTGAAGATGGTATGATTATATACCTGGAATACCCAAGAAACCTGGCTAAAAAAAACTATATACAATAAGATAGTTTAGGAAGATGCTTTATATTAATATACTTTTAAAAAGGCTTCATGACACAAATATCCATTTAGAAGATAAAGTTGAAAAAAAATTACTGTGGTATAAAAAAGTAAAATATTGAGAAATAAACACTACAAAAAATGTGAGAGACATATGAAGAAACAGTCCTTATTAATACAAAGTACACTTGAAACAAATGTGAGGACAAGTCACATACTGAGGGAATCGCAACAATGCATACAGGCTATGTGTTTGCAAATTTAACAATATCCTCACCCTCTAAAAAAACACCACCAGGTTTTGTTGTTCTTCCCTCTCCACATTGGAGGAGGAAATGGCAACCCACTCCAGTGTTCTTGCCTGGAGAATCCCAGGGACGGGGGAGCCTGGTGGACTGGCGTCTATGGGGTCCCACAGAGTCGGACATGACTGAAGCTACTTAGCAGCAGCAGCCTCTCTGCCCAAACTTAACAAGCTAATTCGAGTCATTTGGGAATTTATGGCAAATGTAGCCAGAGGAAAATCACTGATGGGGAGATTATATCTATGAGATACTGAAGCAAACTACAAACTTTGAGAATTGTGTCATTCTGGGAATTTAGTTACCTATGGGGATTTAGTATATGATCAAAGTAGCTTCCCAAATCAGTGGGGGAGAAATGGAAGACAATAAGTGATAGTGAGGTTATATAGCAGCAGTATAGAGAAATTATAAAGTTGTAAACTTTACCCTGTTCATCAGAATGAAAGACCAAATAGATCAAAGATTTAAATGTAAAATAAAATCAAACATTCCAGGAAAAAAACAAGTAAATTCCCCTCATAGATTTGAAATCTAAGGGGCCTTCTATATATTACATTAATGATGTTAGAAGCTAATATTAATATTTCCATAGCATGTACTATGTGCAAGACACTGTCCCAAGAGTTTTACATATATTTACCTGTTAAGAAAGTGAAAATTGCTCAGTTGTGTCCCATTCTTTGTGACCCCATGGACTATACAGTCCATGGAATTCTCCAGGCCAGAATACTGGAATGGGGAGCCTTTCCCTTCTCGAGGGGATCTTCCCAACGCAGGGATCAGACCCAGGTCTCCTGCATTGCAGGTGGATTCTTTACCAGCTGAGCCACAAGGGAAGCCCAAGAATACTGGAGTAAGTATTCTCTTGAGTACCAGTGTCTCTTGGAGGGGAGCTTTTCATTTGTCTGGTGTCTTGGCCTTTATGTCTGGTGCCCCAGTTTTTGTAGCTGTTGCCCAATGGACACCCTTTGATTGCCTGGCTTTGGTGACTGAAGAGGCTTTCCTTCCAGGGTTGCTTTGGACTATGGAAGTTTGACAGAAAATTTTTGTCTGGCTATCACCAGCAGGGCCCTGCACAGACAGCAGACTGAGGTATAGTCCTCCGTCTTTCTGTGAGGGCCCCTTTGCTTATCTTGGAGATTCATCCTGAGGGGGAGGCTTCAGATTTAGCACCTCTTTAGTGACCTAAAGACCTGCTCACAAGGAATGAGGCTTGTGGACATATGTTGTTGCTCCCAAGAGCAGTACCATCTTGGCTTTCCCTCTTTGTTTCTCCAGCTCACTGGTGTCATCCAGAAAAGAGTTTCTACATTTGTTTGAAGACCTGATTAATGTGACTGCTGACCAATGGACACCTCCAGATTGCTTGTCTCTGGTGGCCAGTGGGACTTACAAAACTTGCAATCCTACAGATCTGTATATATTTGCAAACCATTAAGATCTGATGTCTAAGGGTCTGGCTTCTGGTCAGCCTGAATATAGGTGCTGAGATCCTCCCCTTTGGGACACTGACAGGTACTGGCACATCCTCAGTTACTGGGAGTTGCTGAACATGCACAAACACAAAGGTTTGAGAAACAGTCAAGACTTGAGGCAGGCCTGAATGTCAAGCTTCATCTGCTATACAAGGTCATTCCTTCAAGACTGGGAGAGGTGGTTGTTTCATCTACTATAGAGATATCAACACAAAGAATCAAGCAAAATTAAGGAGCAGAGGAATATGTTCCAAACAGAACAACCACCAAAGAAAAAACTTCAATGAAGTGGAGATAATTAATTTACCTGATGAAAAATTCAAAGAAAAGGTCATAAAGATGCTCACTGAACTAGGGAGAAGAATGGATAGACACAGGGAGAACTTCAAAGAGACGGAAAAAATCGGGTTGGCCAAAAAGTTTATTTGGTTTTAAATGAAGATAAAAGACATTTATTCATTTTCACCAAGAACTTTATTGAACAACGTATTCACTAACTGGACAAACTTTTGGCCAACCCAGTATGAGAAAGTATCAAGTAGAAGTCACAGAGCTGAAGAATACAAACTAAAAATATACACTACATGGGCTCAACAGCAGATGAGACGAAGCAGAGGAACACTCAGTCAACTCAAAGACAAGCAATGGGACTCACCCAATCAGAGCAGAAAAAGAAAAAAGAAAAAAAAAATGAAGATAGCTTGAGGGATTTATGGGACAATATCAAATGGTTTCAAATTTGCATCATAGGGCTCCCAGGAGAAGACAGACAGAAAAGGGCAGAAATTTTATTCTGATTTCATAGAAGAAAGTAAGTAATGGCTGAAAACTCCCTGAGAAAGGAAACTGATATACAGATCCAGAAGTACAGAGGATGCAAATAAGAGGAACCAAAAGAGACCCATGCCAAGGTACATTATAATTAGAATGTCAAAATTTAAAGATTATTAACAAACTTTTTACTTTACTTATAAATATTATATATAATTATAAAAAAAATTTAAAGATTAGCTGAGAATCTTAAAAGCAGCAAGAGAAAAACAACTTGTTACATACAAGAGAACCCCTACATAAGTATATTAGCAGATTATTTTTCCATGGACACTTGCAGGCCAGAAAGGAGTAGCATGATATATTCAAATTGCTTAAAGGATAACCTGGCAAAGTTATTATGAGAAATGAAGGAGAGAAAGTTTTCTAAACAGGCAAAAGATACCTGTTTATACCGGCTAAGCCAGCATTACAAGAAACATTATAAAGGGACTTCTTTAAGCTGAAAAGAAAGAGCACTAATTAGTAACAAGAACACAATAATAAACTTCACTGGAAAGGTAAGCATATAGTAAAGGTAGTGTATTAATCACTTATAAAGGTATTATAAATGTTGAGACAAAAGTAGTAAAAATAACTATGATTACAACAATTAGTTAAGGGACACACAAGATAAAAAGAGGTAAAATGTGACATTAAAAACATAGGAATAATGTTGAGCTTTACAATGGTGTCAAACTTCAGTTGTCATCAATTTAAAATAGACTCATACATAAATGTTGTTATATGTAAGCCTCATGGTAACCACTAAGCAAAGACTCATAGCAGATACACAAAAAATAAAGAGAAAGGAATATAGGTATACCACCAGAGAAAGTCAAACCACAAAGAGCAAGCAAAAAAGAAATAGAGAGGAACTACAAAAAACAGTCGGAAAACAGTAATATGGCAATAAGCAATACCTATCAATGATAACTTTAAATGCAAATAGGATAAATTCTTCAATCAAAAGACAGAGTGCCTGAATGAATAAGACAAAAGACCCATCTATATGCTGCCTACAGCAAATACAGATTCACTTTAGAAGTAAGGACACACACAGACAGAAAGTGAAGGGATGGAAAAAGATATTTCATACAAAGAGAAACCAAAAAAGCTGATACTTATATCAAACAAAATAGATTTTAAAACAAGGAATGTAATAAAAGGCAAATAATGGTATTACATAATGATTATGGGCTTCCCTGGTGGCTCAGAAGGTAAAGAGTTCACCTGCAATTCAAGAGACCCATGTTTGATCCATGCATCTGGAAGATTCCCTGGAGGAGGGAATGGCTACCCACTCCAGTATTCTTGCCTGGAGAATTTCATGGACAGAGGAGCCAGTGGGCTACAGACCATGGGATCACAGTTAGACATGACTGAGTGACTAATACTAACATTAGAGGGGTCAATCCAGCAAGTTTTATTTGTAAATATTTATGTACCCAACAGAGGTGCACCTAAATATAGACAGCAAATTTTAACATCCCTAAAGGGATAAATAGCAATACAGTAATAGTAGGGTACTTTAATAACCCACTTACATCAATGAATAGATCATCCAGGAACAGAAAGTCAATAAGGAAACATGGGCCTTAAGCTGCACATTAGTCCAGATGGACTTAACAGATGTTTACTAAACATTCCATTCAAAAGCAACAAAATAGGCTTTCTTCTGAAGTGCACATGAAACATTTTCCAAAGTAGATCATATGTTAGGTCACAAAACAAATCTTAATAAATTTAAGAGCACTGAAATCATATTAAGCACCTTTTATGACCACAATATTATGAAATTTTAAATGCAAAAAAAAAAAACCCCAGGAAANAAAAAAAAAACCCCAGGAAAATTTACATATATGTAGAGAGTAAATATCATGCCTCTGAATACCAATGTGTCAAAGATAAAATCAAAAGAGAAATTTAAAAAACTTGAGATAAAAATAGAAATGCAACATACCAAAATATATGGGATACAGCAAAAGTAGTTCTTAAGAGAAAAGTTCTTAAGTGATGTATGCCTACCTCAAGAACAAGAGAAGCCTCAAATAAACAGCCTAATTTTATACTTCAAGGCATTAGAAAAGAAGAAAATCAAAGCCCAAAGTTAGAAGTAAGTGAAATAAAGATTAGAGAAGAAATAAGTGAAATAGAGACTTAAAAGATAATATAAAAGATAAATGAAATTAAGAGCCAGTTCTTTGAAAAAATAAATTTACAACATTTAGCCANNNGAGAGAGGGCTCTCTCTTGGTAATAAATGAAATCAGAAATGAAAGAAGAGATGCTATAGTACTGAAATACAAAAGGTCATAAGAGACTACTATGAATACCTTAGAAAAATGCAATTCAAGACTGAATTGTGATGCAATAGAAAATCTGAACAAATTATTAACAAGAAAATTGAATTAGGGGGGGAAAAAAACCTCTCATTAACAAGTCTAGAACCAGATGGCTTCACTGGTAAATTTTTACCAAACATTCAAAAGCAAATACTAATCTTCTCAAACTCTTTCAAAAAAACAGAAAATAAGAGAAGTCTTACAAACTTATTTTATAAAGCCAGAATCTCCCTGATAGCCAAAAGCAGCCAAGGATGCCACACAGAAAAATGTTACAAGCCAATACCCCTGATGAACACAGATACAAAAAACCTCAACAAAATATTAAAGAAACTGAAGTCAATAATAAGCATTAAAAAAGAACCACAAACCAAGATCAAGTGGGATTTACTCCAGGGATGCAAGGGTGGTTCATCATACACAAATCAGTCAATGTGACACACCACACTGACAAAATGAAAGATAAAAAACATATAATCACCTCAATAAATGTATAAAAACCTTTTGACAAAATTCAATACACATTTATAATAAAAACACCAACATAGAAAAGTATAGAGGGAATGTATTTCAATCTAATAAAGGCCATCTATAACAAAGTCACAAGCTAACATCATACTTAATGGTTAAAAGGTAAAAGCTTTTCCTCTAAGATCAGAAACAAGAGAGAGGTGCATAGTCTCACCATTCTTTTCAACATAGCGCTGGAAACCCTAACTAGAGCACCCAGGCAAGAAAAAGAAATAAAAGGCATCCAAATTGGAAAGAGGGAAAAAAAAAACCTGTCAATCCTTGCTTATGACATATTATATATATAGAAAACCCTATCATGGGGTCACAAAGAGTTGGACACGACTGAGTGACTGAACTGAACTGAACTGAAAGACCATCAAAAACTGTTAGAATAAATAAATTCAGTAAAGTTGCATGATACAAAATATCAATACACAAAAATCTGTTGTGTTTGTATATACCAATAATGAACTATGAGAAAAACAAATTCAGGGAAAATCCCATTTACAATTGTACCAAAAAGAATAGGGATAAATTTAACAAAGAAGGTAAGATACCTGTACATTGAAAACTACATGAATAATTAAAGTTATTGAAGAACACACAAATAAATGGAAAGATATCCCTTGCTCATGGATTGGAATAATTCATATTGTTAAAATGGCCATTCCACCAAAATCAATCTAGATTCAATGCAATCCCTATCAAATTTCCAATGGCATTTTTCAGATATAGCAAAATCCTAAAATTTGTATGGAACCATAAAATACCCCAAATACCCAAAGCAATATTGTTATAGAAAAATAAAGGAAAAGGCATCATATCCCTGATTTCAAACTGTATTTCAAAGCTATAGTAATTAAAACAGTATGGTATCAGCATAAAAACAGACACCCAATGGAACACAATAGAGATCCCAGAAGTAAATCCACAAAAAAGTGATCAGTTTATCACAAAGGAGGCAAGAATATACAAGGGAAAGGACAGTCTCTTCAATTAATAATGCTGGGAAAATTGGACAGCCACATCAAAAGATGAAACTGGACCACTGTCTTATACCATACACAAAATTAACTAAAATGCATTAAAACGTGGCTCTCTCTCTACTGAGTCCTGGAAGGGCTGAGCCAGAGACAAGCCCTGAGCATTTGGAGTGGGAGCACTGACTCCAAGACCCTAGAGTACCAGAGAACTAACCCTGCTGCTGCTACTGCTGCTAAGTCACTTCAGTTGTGTCCAACTCTGTGCAACCCCATAGACGACAGCCCACCAGGCTCCCCCGTCCCTGGGATTCTCCAGGCAAGAACACTGGAGTGGGTTGCCATTTCCTTCTCCAATGCATGAAAGTGAAAAGTGAAAGTGAAGTCGTTCAGTGGTGTCCAACTCTTAGCGACCCCATGGACTGCAGCCCAGCAGGCTCCTCCATCCATGGGATTTTCCAGGCAAGAGTACTGGAGTGGGGTGACATTGCCTTCTCCAAAACTAACCCTAGGGGGTATCAGATAGTAAGAACTCACACAAAGGAAACCACCTGAATACAAGACTGACCATCACCCAACCACCAGTAGCACCCTGTGCAGGACATCTCATCTAGACAACAAACAAAACAAAAATACAAACCCAATCATCAGCAGACAGGATTACCACCTCACTCAGCCTTGCCCATTAGGGGAAAAACAAACAAACAAAAACTCAGCACAAATAACCCTATACGAAGCTTACACAAACCACTGGACCAACCTTAGGAGGGCAGAAACCAAAAGGAAGAAAGAATTCAACCTTGAAGCCTGGGAAAAGGAGACCTTGAACACAATCAGTTAAAAAAATTAATGAAGAGGCAGAAGATACTACACAAATGAAGGAACAAACTAGAAACACAGAAGTCCAAATAAATTTTTTAAAAATAGGCAAACTACCTGAAAAAGAATTCAGAATAAGGATAGTAAAGAGGATCAAAAACCTTGAAAACAAAATGGTAAAAATGCAAGAATCAATTAGCAAAGACCTAGAAGAATTAAAGAATGAACATGCAGAGACAAACAACAATGAAATTAAATATACTCAGAAGGAATTAATACCAGAATATCTGAAGCAGAAGAACAAATCAGTGAGCTGGAAGATAAAGTTGTGGAAATAACTTCTGAAGAACAGAATAAAGTAAGAAGAATGAAAAGAACTGAGGACAGTTTCAGAGACCTCTGGCATAATATCAAATGCACCAACATTCAAATTATAGGGGTCCCAGAAGAAGAAGAGCAAAAGAAATGGTATGAGAAATTTTTTTAAGAGATTATAGTGGAAAATTTCCCCAACATGGAAAAGGAACAATCAAGTCCAAGAGGCACAAAGAGTCCCATACAGGACAAACCCAAGGAGAAACATGCCAAGACACATGCTAATCAAGCTAACAAAGACTAAACACAAAGAAAGAATATTAAAAGCAGCAAGGGAGAAGCAACAAGTAACATGCAAGGGAAACCCCACATGCTTAACAGCTGATCTTTCAGCAGAAACTCTGCAGGCCAGAAGGGAATGGCATGATATATTTAAAGTACTGAAACGGAAAAATCTACAACCAAGATTACAGTATCTGGCAAGGATCTCATTCAAAATTGATGGAGAAATAAAAAGCTTTTCAGACAAGCAAAAGTTAAGAGAATTCAGTACCACCAAACCAGCTTTACAACAAATGTTAAAGGGACTATATAGTTAAGAAATACAAGGGAAGAAAAAAGATCTACAAAATCAGCCCCAAACAATGAAGAAAATGGCAATAAGGACATATATGTCAATAATTATTTTAAATGTAAATGGATTAAAATACTCCAACCAAAAGACACAGACTGGATGGATATAAAAACAAGACCCATATATATGCTGTCTATAAGAAACCCACTTTCAACCTAAAGACACATATAGACTGAAAGTGAGAGGATGGAAAAATACATTCCATGCAAAGGGGAAGCAAAAGAAAGCTGGAGTAGAAATCCTCATATCAGACAAAATAGACCTTAGAATAAAGAAGATATCAAGACAGAAGGAAGGACACTACTTAATGGTCAAGGGATCAATCCAAGAGGAAGACAAAACAGTTGTAAATATCTATACACCGAATATAGGAGCAACTCAATACATAAGACAAACACTGCTGCTGCTGCTGCTGCAAATTTGCTTCAGTCGTGTCTGACTCTGTGTGACCCCATAAATGGCAGCCCACCAGGCTCCCCCGTCCCTGGGATTCTCCAGGCAAGAACACTGGAGTGGGTTGCCATTTCCTTCTCCAATGCATGAAAGTGAAAAGAGATAAACACTAACAGACATAAAAGGAGAAACTGACAGTAACACAATAATAGTAGGAGACTTTAACACCCCACTCACACCAGTGGACAGATCATCAAAACAGAAAATTAATAAGGAAACACAAGTCTTAAATGAAACATTAGGTGAGATGGATCTCATTGATATCTTCAGGCCATTTCATCCAAATGCAGAAGAACACACCTTCTCAAGCGCACATGGAACATTCTCCAGGATAGAGATTTGGGTCACAAATCAAACCTCAGTAAATTTTAAAAAATTGAAATCATATCAAGCATCTTTTCTGACCACAATACTATGAGACTAGATATTAATTACAAGAAAAAAACTGTAAGAAACATAAACACATGTAGATTAAACAACACATTTCTAAATAATCTACAGGTTACTGAAGAAATCAAAAGGGAAATAAAAAAAATTCTAGAAACAAATGACAATGAAAACAGGACAACTCAAAACCTATGGGATCCAGCAAAAGCTGTCCTAAAAGGGAATTTCATAGGAATACAATCCTACCTCAAGAAACAAGAAAAAACATTGAATAGATAACCTAACTTTACACCTAAAACAACTGGAAAAAGAACAAAAAAACTCCAAAATTAGTAGAAGGAAAGAAATCATAAAGATCCAAGCAGAAATAATTGAAAAAGAAATGAAAGAAACAATAGTGAAGATTAATAAAACTAAAAATTGGTTCTTTGAGAAGATAAACAAAATTGAGAAACCTTTAGCTAGATTGATCAAGAAAAAAGAGAAGAATCAAATAAACAAAATTAGAAATGAAAAAGGAGAGGTTACAACAGACAATGCAGAAATACAAAGGATTATTAGAGACTATTATGAACAACTATATGGCAGTAAAATTTATAGCCTGGAATAAATGGACAGAGTCTTAGAAAAGCTCAATCTTCCAAGACTGAACCAAGAAGAATAGAAATCATGAACAACCCAATTACAAGCACTGAAATTGGAACTGTGTTCAAAAATCTCCCCCAAAACAAAAGCCCAGGACCAGATGGCTCCACAGGAGAATTCTATCAAACATTTAGAGAATAGTTAATACCCATCCTTCTAAAGATCTTTAACAAAATTGCAGAGGAACACTTCCAAATTCATTCTATGAGGCCACCATCACCCTGACACCAAAACCAGGCAAAGACAGCACAAAAAAGGAAAACTACAGGCCAATATCACTGATGAACATAGATGCAAAAATCCTCAACAAAATTTTAGCAAACAGAATTCAGCAACACATCAAAAAGCTCATACACCATGATCAAGTTGGGTTTATTCCAGGGATGCAAGGATTCTTCGATATATGCAAATCAATCAGTGTGATACACCATATTAACAAATTGAAAATGAAAGATAAAAATCATAATATAATCTCAATAGATACTGAAAAAGCCGTTGACAAAATTCAGCACCCATGTATGATTAAAATTCTTCAAAAAATGGGCATAGAAGGAACCTACCTCAACATAGTAAAGGCCATATATGATAAGCATACAGCAAGCATCATTCTCAATGGTGAAAACCTGAAAACATTCTAAGATCAGGAACAAGACAAGGGTGGCCACTCTCACTACTATTATTCAACATAGTTCTGGAATAATAGCTACAGCAGTCAGAGAAGAAAAAGAAATAAAAGGAATCCAGATCAGAAAAGAAGAAGTAAAGCTCTCACTGTCTGCAGATGACATGATACTCTACATAGAAAACCCTAAAGATAATACCAGAAAATTACTAGAGCTAATCAGTGAATTTAGCAAAGTTTCAGGATACAAAGTCAATACACAGAAATCACTTGCATTTCTATATACTAACAGTGAAAAATCAGAAAGAGAAATTAAGGAATCAATCCCATTCACCATTGCAACAAAAAGAATTAAATATCTAGGAATAAACTTACCCTAGGAAACAAAAGAGCTGTACACAGAAAATTATAAGATACTAATGAAAGAAACCAGAAGATACAAACAGATGGAGAGATAGTCCGTGTACCTGGGTAGGAAGAATCAATATTGTGAAAATGACTATACTACCAAATGCAATCTACAGATTAAATGCAATCCCTATCAAATTACTAGTGACATTTTTCACAGAACTAGAACAAAAAATTTCTCAATTCATATGGAAACACAAAAGACCCTGAATAGCCAAAGCAGTCTTGAGAAAGAAGAATGGACCTGGAGGAATCAACCTTCCTAACTTCAGATTATACTACAAAGCTACAGTCATTGAGACAGTATGGTACTGGCACAAAAACAGGAATAGAGACCAATGGAACAAGATAGAAAGCCCAGAAATAAACCCATGCAACTATGGGTACCTTATTTTTGACAAAGGAGGCAAGACTATACAATGGGGCAAAGACAGCCTCTTCAATAAATGGTGCTGGGAAAACTGGACAGCTACATGTAAAAGAATGAAACTAGAACACTTTCTAACATCATGCACAAAGATAAACTCAAAATGGAATAAAGACCTAAACGTAAGACCAGAAACTATAAAACTCTTAGAGGAAAACATAGGCAAAACACTTTATGACATAAATCAAAGCAAGATCCTCTATGACCCACCTCCTAGAGTAACAGAAATAAAAACAAAAGAAAACAAGTGAGACCTGATTAAACTTAAAAGCTTTTGCAAAGCAAAGGAAACTATAAGCAAGGTGAAAAGTCAACCCTCAGAATGGGAGAAAATAATAGCAAATGAAACAACTGACAAAAACTCAATGCCAGAAAAACAAACAACCCAATCAAAAAGTGGGGAAAAGATCTAAACAGACATTTCTCCAAAGAAGACATACAGATGGCTAAAAAACACATGAAAAGATGCTAAGTATTGCTCTTTATTAGAGAAATGCAAATCGAAACCACAACAAGATATCATCTCACACCAGTCAGAATGGCCAACATCAAAAAGTCTACAAACAATAAATGCTGGAGAGAGTGTGGAGAAAAGGGAGGCTCTTGCACTGTTGGTGGGAATGTAAATTGATACAGCTAGTATGGAAGACATTGATAGCTGACAGTGAACAATGTTGGATTTGTGATCTCCGAAGAATTTTTAATTTTGGGACCAGGGACCAGGCTTGCTCACTCAAGAGCTTTTGTGTAGCAGAGTTTTATTAAAGTAAGAAAAGGGACAGAGAAAGCTTCTGACATAGACATCAGAAGGGGGAAATGAGAGAATCAATTTCTAGGTGGGTTGATAAGAAGTCTGGGGCTCCCCAAGGACAGAGGCATCTGGAATTATTATGGAGGAGGAAAGGACAAATATCTTTTTTTATCTCTACATTCCTTACTCTTAGTCACATAAAACGTTTTTTCTTTAAGCAAGGAACTGATGATTACATAACAAAATTCAGTTTAAACTCTGTACTAAGGATTAATAACAACAATGTATCCTGCTTGAGGACAGTTTCTCCTACCTGAAAACCTGGCTAATCCTGTTATTTTAGAACATAAATTATGGGAGTGGGTCTAGTAAGATCTTTACAACATTGAGACATTCTTTTGATTTATTGTAATAACTAATTTAAAAAGTATATAACTCCCTTGCTAACACTAGCAAGGGGGGCACTCTCCATCCCCCTTCTGACATCTATGTCAGAAGCTTTCTCATTCCCTTTTCTTAAATAAAACTCTGCTACACAAAAGCTCTTGAGTGATCAAGACTGGCCCCTGGTCCTGAAGCTAAATCTTCTTTGGAGATCATGAATCCAACATCATTCACCATTAGGAATCAGATGGTATGGAGATTCCTTAAAAAACTAGGAAAAAAAAACCCACCATATGACCCAGAAATCCTACTCCTAGGCATATGCCCTGAGGAAGCCAAATCTGAAAGAGACACAAGTATCCCATTGTTCATTGCAGCACTATTACAATAGCTAGAACATGGAAGCAACCTAGATGTCCCTCGACAGATGAATGGATAAAGAAATTGTGGTACATATACACAATGGAATATTACTCAGCCATAAAAATGAACACATTTGAGTCAGTTTTGATGAGGGGGATACCTATTTTACAGAGTGAAGTGAGTCAGAAAAAGAAAGATAAATATTGTATTCTAATGCACATGTACGGAATCTAGAAAAATGGTACTGAAGAATTTATTTACAGGGCAATAATTGAGAAGCAGTCATAGAGAACAGACTTATGGCCATGGGGAGAGGAGAGGGTGAGAAGTATGGAAAGAGTAACATGGAAACTTACATTACCATATGTGAAGTAGATAGCTGATGGGAATTTGCTGTATGGTTCAGGAAACTGAAACAGGGGCTCTGTACCAACCTAGAGGGGTGGGGTGGGGAGGGAGATGGGAGAGAGTTTCAAAAGGGAGAGGACATATGTATACCTATGGCTGACTCGTGTTGAGGTTTGACAGAAAACAACAAAATTTAGTAAAGCAAGTACCCATCAAAACACAAACAAAAAAAACCTTAAGCTACAACACTCCTAGGAGAAAACATAGGTGGTAAGCTTCATGACAGGTTTTGGCAATGATTTTTTGAATATGATACCAAAAGCAAAAGCAACAATATCAAATAAGATGAATGGGAGTACTTCAAACTAAAAATCTTCTACACAGCAAAGAAAACCATCAATAAAATGAAAAAGGAAATTACTAAATGGGAGAAAATATTTTCAAATCATATAGCTGATAAGGAACTAATATCCAAAATGTATAAATAATTCATACAGTTCAGTTCAGTTGCTCAGTTGTATCCCTCTCTTTGTGACCCCATGGACTGGAGAATGCCAGGCTTCACTGTGCATCACCAACTCCCAGAGCTTACTAAAACTCATGTCCATTGAGTTGGTGATGCCATCCAACCATCTCATCCTCTGTCATCCCCTTCTCCTCCCACCTTCAATTTTTACCAGCATCAGGGTCTTTTCATATGAGTCAGTTCTTCGCATCAGGTGGTCAAAGTATTGGAGCTTCAGCTTCAGTCCTTCCAATGAATATTCAGGACTGATTTCCTTTAGGATGGACTGGTTGTATCTCCTTACAGTCCAAGGGACTCTCAAGGGTCTTTTCCAACACCAAAGTTCAAAAGCCTCAATTCTTCAGTGCTCAGCTTTCTTTATAGTCCAAGTCTAACATCCATACATGACTACTGAAAAAACAATAGCTTTGACTATACGGACCTTTGTTGGCAAAGTAATGTCTCTGCTTTTTAATATGCTGTCTAGGATGGTCATAACTTTCCTTCCAAGGAGTAAGCATCTTTTAATTTCATGGCTGCAGTCACCATCTGCAGTGATTTTGGAGCCCCCCCCCCCAAATAAAGTCAGCCACTGTTTCCACTGTTTCCCCATCTATTTCCCATGAAGTGATGGGACCAGATGCCATGATCTTCATTTTCTGAATGTTGAGTTTCGAGCCAACTTTTTCACTCTCCTCCTTCATTTTCATCAAGAGGCTCTTTAGTTCTTCACTTTCTGCCATAAGTGTGGTATCATCTGCATATCTGAGGTTATTGATATTTCTCCCAGCAATCTTGATTCGTTTGTACTTCATCCACCCCAGTATTTTGCATGATGTACTCTGCATATAAGTGAAATAAGCAAGGAGATAATATATAGCCTTGACATATTCCTTCCCCAATTTGGAACCAGTTCGTTGTTCCATGTCCAGTTCTAACTTTGCTTCTCGATCTGCATACAGGTTTCTCAAGAGGCAGGTCAAGTGGTCTGGTGTTCCCATCTCTTTCAGAATTTTCCAGTTCGCTGTGATCCACACAGTGAAAGGCTTTGCATTGTCAATAAAGCAGAAGTAGATGTTTTTCTGGAACTCTGTTACTTTTTTGATAATCCAATGGATGTTGGCAACTTGATCACTGGTTCCTCTGCCTTTTCTAAATCCAGCTTGAACATCAGGAAGTTCATGGTTCACGTATTGCTGAAGCCTGGCTTGGAGAATTTTGAGTATTGCTTTGCTAGCCTGTGAGATGAGTGTAATTGTGTGGGAATCTGAACATTCTTTGGCATTGCCTTTCTTTGGGATTGGAATGAAAACTGACCTTTACCAGTCAGCAACAAACAGTCCGATTAAAAGTGTGGAGAATATCTGAATAGACATTTTTTTCCAAGGAAGACATACAGATATCCAAGAAGCACATGAAAATATGCTGTACATCATTTATCATCAGGGAAATGCTAATCACAACCACAATGAGATAGCATCTCACACCCACTAGAATGGTTATTATAAAAAAGACTAGGCATAAACAAGTGCTGGTAATGATACGGAGAAAGAGAACACTTGTGCACTATTGGTGGGAATGTAAATTGACATAGGTTCTATCCAAAATAGAATGAAGATACCTCAAAATATAAAAAAATAAAACCATTATATGATCCAGAATTTCCATGTCTGGGTATTTATTGGAAGAAAACAAGAGCATTAACTTGAAAAGATATGCACCCCCATGTTCACTGCAGCATAATTTACAATAGCTAGTATACTGAAAGAACCTAAGTTTGCATCTAGAAACACCTGGAGTAACAGGCAAATTTGGCCTTGGAATACAGAATGAAGCAGGGCAAAGACTGATAGAGTTTTGCCAAGAAAATGCACGGGTCATAGCAAACACCCTCTTCCAACAACACAAGAGAAGACTCTACACATGGACATCACCAGATGGTCAACACCGAAATCAGATGGATTATATTCTCTGCAGCAAAAGATGGAGAAGCTCTATACAGTCAACAAAAACAAGACCAGGAGCTGACTGTGGCTAAGATCATGAACTCCTTATTACCAAATTCAGACTTAAATTGAAAAAAACAGGGAAAACCGCTAGACCATTCAGGTATGACCTCAATCAAATCCCTTATGATTATACAGTGGAAGTGAGAAATAGATTTAAGGGCCTAGATCTGATAGATAGAGTGCCTGATGAACTATGGAATGAGGTTCATGACATTGTATAGGAGGCAGGGATCAAGACCATCCCCATGGAAAAGAAATGCAAAAAGGCAAAATGGCTGTCTGGGGAGGCCTTACAAATAGCTGTGAAAAGAAGAGAAGTGAAAA
>SJYQ01104316.1:0-10929 GCA_006410935.1 Redunca redunca
GAAACATTCTGAGGACTAGATCCAGCAGTGCGAGAGCACAGCCTCTAAGGGACATAGTCCCCGCCCATCACTTAGATTCCAGACCCCCAAGTTGGGGGGTGGGGCGGGCGGGGAATTAAAGCCCAGGAATAGAAACAAGCATCCTAGCAGCTGGGGTGGGGAGGGAGTGGGGAGGAAGTAGGGGGCAGCAGGTCACCCATCTGTGCTTTTCCTGGAATTTCTCTGCCCCAGCCTTCACCATCCTGCTCTGGGCCTGGAAAGGACAAGTCAGGGGCTCCCTGCTCTCTGACCACCACTGAGTCCAGCCAAGGGAGCGCCAGCAGGGCCAGGGGCCAGAGAAAGAGGGCCCCTGACTGTGGCCCTCCACCTACCTGGACCACAGCTCCTGCAGGCGCCCTGCCCAGTGGGGTCCCCTCCTTTCTCCCTCTCAAGTGTCTGTCCCGCTGTCTCTGCTCCTGCATCTGTCCCCTCCCCTCTGCCCTTCAGTCTCTGATGGGACCCTCCTTCCTGCCCACTTCCGGGACACCCGTGCCCCAAACACACTTGTGTCTCTTTGCAACACAGCAACTACACTTCTTGTTTAAAAAAAATGTTTAGCAGTTGCCCTAGAGTTTGCAATGTACATTCACAACCGATCCAAGTCGGTTTTCAATAACACGGCAAGCAGCACCTTTTCAATAACTGGCTGGTTTCTGCCTCCTCTCCGGGGAACACTGCCTCATTCATGTCCCCATGACCTTGTTCATGTCCCCATGAACTATAATCACCCAATACACTCTGCTGGTATCATTTTGAAGAAACTGTTATCTTTAGGACAATCAGAATAAGAAAAAGCAAAAATTTTATTCTGCCTTCATTTATTCCTTCTCCAACCCTCTTTCCTTCTGCAAACCTGAGTTCTGACCTAAATTATTCTTTGTCTGCCTGAAGGCCATCGTCCAGCATTTCTTTTGAGGCCAGTTCCTGGTGCCTGTCTCTTTCTACCCCTTCCTCAAAAGGCCCAGGTGGAGAGTGCCTGACTGATTTTATTTCATTTAAACTTACAGTTTTCAACAACTCTATGACATTGTTGTTCAGTGCCTCAACCATGTCCGGCTCTTTGAGACCGCATGGACTGAAGCACAACATGCATCCCTGTCCTTCACTATCTCCTGGAGTTTGCTCAAACATGTCCACAGAGTAGACGATGCCACCCGACCATCTCATCCTCTCACCCCCTTCTCCTCCTGCCTTCAATCTTGCCCAGCATCAAGGTCTTTTACAATGAGTCAGCTCTTTGCATCAGGTAGCCAACGTATTGGAGCTTCAGCATCAGTCCTTCCAATGAATGTTCAGGACTGATTTCCTTTAGGATTGAGTGGTTTGATTTCCTTCCTATCCAAGGGACTCTCAAGAGTCTTCTCCAGCACCACAATTCAAAAGCATCAATTCTTCAATGCTCAGCCTTCTGTATGGTCCAACTCTCACATCCATACATGGCTACCGGAAAAATCATAGCTTTGACTATATAGCCCTTTGTTGGCAAAGTGATATTTCTGATTTTTAATACACTGTCTAGCTTTGTTATAGATTTTCTTCCAAGGAGCAAGCATCTTTGAATTTCATGGCTGCAGTCACCATCCACAGTGATTTTGGAGCCCAAGAAAATAAAGTATATCACTGTTTCCATTGTTTCCCTATCTATTTGGCATGAAGTGATGAGACTGAATGCCATGATCTTAGTTTTTTGAATGTTGAGTTTTAAGCCAGCTTTTTCGCTCTCCTCTCTCACCTTCATCATGTCCTACAGATGAGGAAACTGAGGCCCAGACTGCTGAGCGCGAGCGTTTGCAGTCATTCACCCACACGATGTCATGCTGACTTCAAAGCCAGGCTCTGAGCCACTGCATCCGAGCCCAGGAGACCCTGTAGGATCAGGGAAGGTGAGCTGGTTCAGCCCTGCCTGGCCCTCCTGGGAGTCCCAGGCCTCCTCCTGCCTACTGGCAGCTATGTCACTAATGCACGCCATGGAACGTGCCCTCAAGCCTGGCTCCCTCCCTCATCAGCATGCAGGACACGGCCTCACAGCCTCTGAGAGGCTCGTGAAGTGCCTGCCGAGCTGCCAGCTGGCCCAGCTGTTGCCATGGAAAAGCCCAGAACATGTGGGCCTCCTGGCAGCCTGACACCTGCTCCCCTGGGACTCCCTAGACAGGCTGCGGGCCCAGCACCCAGAGTACACACGTTAAGGGGCCCTGCTCCTAGCGGGCCTCAGTGAGAACAACTGAGGCCTTCCCTGGGAGGGGCTGATAATGCCAGGCCCCACTACCTCTGTTAGAGCAAGGGGAACCCCATTGTGGGGGTGGAGCTCTTTCTGCCTCCCCATGTCCATTCCCTCACTTTTCGCTAAAGTCACCTCAGCCTGCTTTGAGGAGCAGCCTCCACCTGTGAGTATAGTCTCAGGGGACCCACCCTCACCTTGGTCAAAGCCAGATCTGATCTGTCAGCAGGTATCACTCTCCCTCCCTCTGCCCATGTCAAAAATTGGTCCAGGTCTGGGCAGGTAACCTTAGTCAAACCACCGATACTCCTGGATCTGTGCCAACACTCAGCAAAGGTGAATGGCTGAACATAGAGTCAGGGACACCCAGACGTGTTGGCCTGGGTTGACCTCTTGATCAAGCCATACCTGAAACCAGTGTCCCTGGCATCTCCAATTGCCTGAGCTAGCACAGTTCCATTTTTATTCATGCCTCATTGGGTTGGGTTTTTGTCAGTTTTGATGAGAGCCCTCCCTAACACTCTTTGGCTCCTAAAAAGATTCCTACAAGTGGGCTATGTCCAGGCTCCACCCTAACCTACCCTGTGTGACTTTGAACAAATCTGTGTCTCTGTGTCATGGGAACTGGTGCCCACAATGGCCCCTCGCTCTGAGCATCCCCCATTTCTGTGCCATCAGGAGGAACCCCAAAAGAATTTATTTGTGATGTCAGCCTTTCTCCATTTTCAGAAAAGTGTCAGGGCACAGAGAACCAGGAAGGGCTGAGTGTCATCTCTTTAACGGAAGTTTAAGCCTCCTGCATTGCTGGGGCAAGAAGAGCTTATCTGTGCATAGCCAGCCAAGAAGCTTTTTCTTATGTCCACCCTTGTGTTCCAACTTGTGCCCAGCTATTTGCCCTGGGACTCTTTCTTTGCCAAACCCTGACCCTGCAGATGGAGCCTCCTAGGCTGTCTTCTGCCTGGGCTCAGCCAGAGTGAGCCTTGGGTGGGAGCCAGGGTGTGTCCATCAGTCTGGATAGGAACTCATGGCCCTCAGCACTCCCTGTAAGGCCTGGTGCGGGTGTTCCAAGAGGGGCTTGAGGGACTGGGAAGAAGTCACCGGCACATCCAACCATCCAACTCTGCCTTCTTGTAGGAAAACTTCACAACTTACCCCAACTGTAGGCAAGTCCTCATGTCCTCCCAGCACATTGCATCTGTGAGAAGAGACCCTGCAGAGAAGGTGAGCCTGAAGCCAAAATATTGATCCTTCAGTAAAGGCTGGTCCTGGCTCTGAACTTTCCAATGTGCTCCCCTGACTCTCCCCATGCAGGCACACCCCACTCTTGCCTGACATATGGGCTGGAGACCCTGGTGGCCAGAGAACTCTTCCCTGCATCCCTCACCACTGTCACCACCTCCATCTCCACTTTCAGTATTGGGGTGTTGATGATGGTGATGGTGACAGTGATGATGAGGAAGAGGAGGAAGATGGTGAAATAGGTGATGAAAAGGTGAAGGGGACGATGGTGATGATGAAGGTGATGGTGGTGATCTGGGGTCGATAATACCTGGTTCAGGGCTTCCTTCATAGCTGAGTTGGTAAAGAATCTGCCTGCAATGCAGAAGACCCTGGTTCAATTCCTGGGTTGGGAAGGTTCACTGGAGAAGGGATAGGCTACCCACTCCAGTATTCTTGGGCTTCCCTGTGGCTCAGCTGATAAAGAATCCGCCTGCAATGTGGGAGATCTGGGTTCTATCCCTGATTTGGGAAGATCCCCTGGAGAAGGGCAAGGCTACCCATTCCAGTAATCTAGCTTGGACAATTCCATGGGTTGTATAGTCCATGGGGTTGCAAAGAGTTGGACACAACTGACCAACTTTCAGTTTCACTCTGGCTGTTGATGAGCACTCAATAATTGCTAAATATTATTGTCATTGTCACCATCCCCCTAGTCACAGTGTTTGATCAAGGATAGGCAAATAACCCAAGTGGGTCCAATCAAAGTGAACCCTAGGATTTTACAAAAACCATCTCACTGGGGTCACTGCCCTGGTAGAGTGTGATCAGGGAGCTTCCATTTCAAGCCATTTTGCTCCCCATCCTGCTCCCTAGGGTATGAGCCTGGCCAAGAACAGGGGACAGCAGAGCTAATGGTGGGAGGTGGAGTCCTGGCAGACTATCTGAAACCCCAGGTCAAGCTATATCTGTCCTTTTCAGCTACAGGAATAAAGTCCTTTCTTTCTATGTATGTCAGTTGGGCTGGGTTTAGGTCCTTCACAACAGAAAGAGCTCCAGTGGATTCTGTGAGTCTCTGCAGAGCCCCAAAGGCAGTGGCAAGTAAAGGATGAGCCATGCAAGGTCTGAGGAGTGAGAGAAGGAGGGAAAAGAAGACCTGGTCGTGGGCAGTGGCTTGAGCTTCCTCACAGCGAGGTGGCCAAGTTCCAGAACAGGCCTATCTCAGTCTGTTCCCTATCCCACAGACTAGGGTCTCCATCTACATCCACACAGGTTATACACTGCACAACTCCAGGAGATGCCAACCTTCAGCACTCAGGCTTTCCAGTCTGTATTTGGAGTGAAATTTTTCAACCTGAATTTCTAAAGGTCAGCCAAAGTCAGGCCATGTCATCAATTCTCTGGAACTATCTGACACTAGGCTTAAAGAGTAACTTGAACAAGCAGATAAGGAAATCCAGGGCAACAAATATCTGTGGAGACAGGCAGGAACCAGATGCATGAGGCATGAGGGTAAAAGGGAATAGGAAATGGTGGGGATTGTAGCAGGGAAAGCTTGCACTATGCCTAAAGGTGTTCGAATGCCTCGACCTTCCACCTGCCAGAAAAGTGAGCCCACAACAGAATTCAGATCAAGTTTGGAATCTTTGAAATGGAGACGCTGTACCTCAAGCAGGCATGGTGTCTTATGTCTCCCACAGAGAGCCTGGTGCAGAGTGGGTGCTCAGTAATAAGGCTGACCTGGGTTAACCTGAGACTCCAGACCTCATGGGATCTATGAAGGACCAGAAAATAGGGCTTCTGCACATGAGTCCAGAGAGTTATAACAGCTGGTGCTTAGTGACTCCTTTCTATACTCCAGTGCTTGTAAACGCTGTTGGAGAAACATCTACTGCTTATAAATAGCTGTGAGACCCTCTCACTCCAAGCTCCCTCTTGTGTTTTGGGGACCCAAGTGTCTGTCTGCCCTGTGTGACTTCAGGGCCACCACGTGATGAATTGGCATTCCCTCTCAGCTTTCTTATATATATGACTAGGGCAACCAACAGTGTTCTGGGCAGCAGACCCTCCACCGGCCTTGGTCCCTGAATGATCACGTGGAGCAGGAATACGATACAGTGTGGACATCCCTGGTGGTCCAGTGGTTAAGAACCCACCAGCAAATGCAGGGGACACAGGTTCAGCCCCTGGTCTGCAAAGATCCCACATGCCACAGGGCAACTGAGCCCATGTGCCACAACTACTGAGCCTGCATGCCTAGAGCCTGTACTCCACCCATGCATTGCAACAAAGAGTAGCCTCTGCTCGCTGCAACTAGAGAAAGCCCACACGCAGCAACAAAGACCCATCGCAGCCAAAAAAAAAAAAAAAAAAGATATGGTGGTAAGCACTGCACTTCCAGAGGTCATCTTACATTGTAACCTAGCCTGTTGTGACTAAGGTCTAGTGTTTACAAAGAACTTGAGGTAGTAGAGAGGGAAGCAGCTCTGAGAACAGCCGCCACTTCTCAGAGCGTGGACACGCACCTGATTCCGCATTCCAGAGGCTCCTGAACAACCCCCCACCCCACCCCCATGTCCTCCATACACTCCTCCTGCCCAAGTCAGTGGAAGCTGAACCTGGGTGTCTGCTACTTGCAACAATAGCCAATGAAAATCTGACAAAGCCAATGAGAATCCTGCTCATCTCTGGGTTCTCCAGGCATGTGTGCTAAGTTGCTTCAATCATGTCTGACTCTTTGCAACGCCATGGACTATAGCCCACCAGGCTCCTCTGTCCATGGAATTCTCCAGGCAAGAATACTAGAGAGGGTTTTGCTATTTCCTCCTCCAAGAGATCTTCCCAACCCAATGATCATACCCACATCTCTTACATCTCCTGCACTAGTACGTGGGTTCTTTACCACTAGTACCACCTGTGAAGCAGGTTCTCCATAACTAAAGATAAACTCTGGAGTTCCAAGGAGCTCAGGAAACTTTTGCTGGCTAAACAAAGAAGCCAAGGGCAGCATGGTGTCTGAAAGCTGCTCAGAAGAGACACCTCAGGGGCCACTTCCTGCCTGAGAAGGTGATGGGTGGCATCAGCCCTGACTGAGGGGTGCGTGGGCTCAGTAGTGGTGGCACGTGGCCTTTAGTTGCCCCAAAGCATGTGGAATCTTCCCAGACCAACCTGTGTCCCCTGCATTGGCAGCAGATTCTTAAACACTGGACCACTAGGCAAGTCCCTTAATGGGCTTTTGACAGGTAACGAGGTCATTTCAGATGGGCACTTTCAGTAAGATGTGGTTGTGGCAGAACCACAACTGGATTAAGCAAAAAAGAAATATATTGAATCATGTGTATGTGAAGTCCATACATAGAAACTGCTTCAGGTACAGCTGGATCTGAAGTTAAAAATGTCATTAGGTCACAGTCCCCTCAGTCTCCTTGCTCATCTGTCCTCCATGTGGGATCCATTCTCTGGCAGGCACTCCCTTTGGACGGTGAGACTCCAGCTGACACCTGCCTGCCCCTGAGACCTGGGGGAAAGAGGGAACTCCCTTCCATGATTACCACCAAGGCACTGGGTCATATGCCCACTCCTGGACCAATCACTGAGGACAGAAATGGGTGGTTCCAACTGCAAAACATGAGTGATACACTCACATCTGGAGTCAGAGATGGAGTTAACACTCCCTAATTTCATGGACTGAGTACAGAAGAGTAGGGATTTCCCAGAGGGAAATCAGGGTACTATTACCAAAGACATGATGGACAATGTATGACGGATTGTGCTCACTGTCCACCAAATAGCCATCCATGTCCCTCTTCCCAGCTCACAGAGTCCCACTTTGTTCCATAAGAAGCAGAAACCCTGGGACCACAGGAAAGTCAACCTCCTAACCCAGCCTTATAATGAATCATATTTGGTCACAAAAAGTTATTAGTAAATCCACCCCCTTTTCCAGATTTTCATTTTCCCAGCCTCCTTTATAACAATTAATAACTATGAAACACTATTCAGATAATGAGAACTCCAGGGATTGGTACCACTGTTGTTTTCCCCTCCTCATGGAGTACTGGAGTGAGGGCACGATGGCTGGAGCTGCAGCAACCATATTGTATCAATAAAACATCAAGTAAGAGAAATAAAAGCCAATGCAATGAATAATATTCCATTTCTTGACTGTTACACAAGTAACATGGAATACATAACATTTTGTAAGAATTCCCTGCGCTTTTCTGGCTGGGGACAATTAAGAATTGCAATGAAGAACTGGACACCTGTAATAAGAACACCTACAAACTAAAAGTCTTGTGTTAGCTCAGCTAAGAGATTAAATAAGTTAACACAGGAAAAGTATTTGGAACCACATCTGATAGATAAGTTTTCCAAAAGTGATGGTCGTTAGTGTCCTCATCACCATCACTACTGCTGCACCACCGCATGTTGCTTCCTCCATGGGGAACTTTTCTTGGCCCCACCTTCCTCTCTAGGTATGGTCTTCCCCATGTCGCCCTTCACTGTCACACTTATTGAAAGAGGTGCCTATGCTTCCTAACCCCACACCCACAGCCAACTAGCTATGGCAGAACCTGGTAAGTTGAGGTGTAATGACTTGCTAACTACCCACCTCCACTGCTGACTGCAGGCCCCAGCAGAGGAGGGCTGAGTCTCTCAAGGTCACCACACCTCTGCTGCACAACTGTAGTTGTCCTGACAGTCACTGCAGAACCAACAGCTGGTTCCCACAGGCTTGCAGAGCAGAAACATTCCCTGGCTGCTGGGTTCATCACAGTTCATGCCTGCAGCACCCAGCTGTGGCTGAGGAGCTATGTGAGGTCTTTTCTGAGCCTGGCTACGGATTGCACCCTCCTCATCCTTATCTGCATCAGTCAGGTAGTGCTGAGTAACACACAGCCCCAAGATCCCAGCTTCTTTGGACAATAAGTATTTATGGTTCATGTGTTTGGAAGTTGGCTGAACTGCTACCTCTGAAGGCTCTGAAAAGATTGGCTCTTTGCTGTTGACCTGAATGTAGCAGCAAGAGGCTGCTGCACCCTTCTCTTCCCTAAGTGAAGCCAGCCTAAGTCCAGTCTGATCTGAGGTCCAGGAGCACATCTGAAGCTCCACAGCTGAGGAAGCCAGTCCAGGTTTGGGTTTCTGATCCCTTCAAATGGAAAAGTCCAGAGGACCCTGTGGCCCTGTCCTTCCTCCCACAGGCTGTCCCCTCACCTGCTGTGCATACCGCTCAAGGCCAGGTTGGGGACACAAGGACCCCTCAGACAGGACCTCAGTGCCTTGCAAACGTCCCTTTCTTGCACAGGCCTCCCACTCCTCCTCGAAGGCTGGACCTGTTGGAACACCTCTAAGGAGAGTCAGGAAGCCAAGACTCCTGGGTGCCTCAGACAAAGGACACTCAGGGGCCCACTGCATGCCGTCACTGAGTTAGGCCCACAGCTGCTCTCCTGGAGCTGATGTGCCCATGAAGGAGAGAAGACCAAAAGGGCACCTGTGCCTGGAGAGGCCTCAGGCCCAGAGAGATGCACTGTCTGTGCGGCTGGGCACCAAAGCCGGGCCTTCCACAGTGGGCAGATGGGTTGGCAGAGACAGCCCTACCGGGCGTTGTCTGTGTGTCTCGAGGGTGGTCAGAAGGCCAGGTGGCATCTATAAAGATGCAGAGCCTGGACACACCTGAGCTCCAGAGGGATCTCCCACAAAGCCAACCCTTCCTTAGGACTCTAGTGGGTGGCAGGAGATGCAGGAAGCCCCCGGGGCTGCAGAAGGAGCTGTCTGAGCCTCTGGAGATGGGGAATAGTGGATTCCGACCATTGCATAAGGGATGGTGGCAGACCGGGCACCTTTAGGGGCCCCGGGGGAGAACTGAGCGCTCTCGCTGTCACTTCTGCCTGCCAGAGCTCATGAATTCTCACGTGGGCCATCCTGACCGGCCACACAACAAGGGGAATTCTGAGAAATGTTCCCACTCAGCTGAGTCAACCCAACACGGAGCCACCAACTGGACTTTGGGGAGAAGAAACATCTGAGTTAGGGCTGATAAAGAGAGGGGAAGTGGACAGAGCAGGGCAGGTGGGGGTCAGCCCCTGGAGCAGCAGGGGGGCTCAAAGCTCCAGCACAGAGAAGATCCTGAGGCGCAAGAATTAGTGGGGGCACACTTGGGATGACTATACCCCAAATTTCAATTCCTTGGATACCCACTTAAGACAGATTCTAGGGAATCTCCTGGCAGTCCAATGGTTAGGACTCCACACTTCCACTGCAGGGGACACAGGTTTGATTCCTGGTGGGGGAACCAAGATCACACAAGCGAGCAGCATGGCCCCCCAAAAAAAGATTCTAATTTCGGCACAGGACATTGAATTGGTATGTGGGCCCTCTATTGTGACAAATGGGAATATAGTCCCCAAATCTTTACCTCCTCTCTGTAGCAAGACTCCACACCCACCCCCTGCCATGTGACTACAATGCCACCCTCCTGCCTTCCCTACAATGGACTGGAAAGCATCAACTTCCTTCCCCATGGTTGACAGTCTTGGCCAAGTGACTTGCTTTGGACAGGATGCAAGCAGACACAATAGGCTTAAAGCATAGACTTCCATCCATTGTGCCTTGAAATATGGCTTGGCCCTGTGAGTTTTGCAAAGAAAATGCCTCAAGTAGCTCACCTCTTGCAGCCTGGGGCCCAGAGAGAGACCCTTAGCACAGACCTGAACCTGACCCACAGTCTGAAGCAGAGCCCCTCCAGGAACCTGCAGCCTTATCAGCAAAAAAGAAATAGTTTATGTTCTAAGTCACAGACATTCTAGGGCTGTTTGTCACACAGCATTGTTGCAGAAACTAGGACACCTGCCTCTTCTTTGGTTAGGAGAGGGAGAAGCTTGCAGTGAGCTGTCTGCCCCTCCCAGACCGCATCCACCGAAATAGGCTAAGTGTCCAAAGTACATTGAAGCGCTGCTGCCAGAAGGAGGTTGCATGGATACTGGAAAGGCTGAAACCAACATTTCTCACCATGGTGGAGCAAACAGCTGTTCACAGACGTTGCACTAGGGGCTGGCCTGTGAGCCAGAACTCATTTTCTGGCTGTCACCGACAAACAGAAAGTGTGTTTGAACCCCAAAGGAGCAGCTGACTCTGATAATTTATAGGGCCTGAATGGATCTGTGAGGGCAAATTGAATTTTGAATACAATTCCATGTCAATTAACATTGCTCAGAGCCTGACAGAAGAGCAGTGACTCTAAAGCAAAGCCAAACAGCAAAGACTGATGGGGTTGAGCTCCAGGCCACCCTGGAAGCAGATAATTTTTTATCAATGCCTCTCAGAATTCTTCTGGGGAGGACACTCTGCTGCATGTGGTGACCAGGTGAGGACTTGGCTCTGGGGGTGGGATCTGGTGAAGGCTGGGATTGAAATCACACTGCACTGGGCGAGCAGACTCGGGGGGGGGGGGGGGG
>SJYQ01104317.1:0-10026 GCA_006410935.1 Redunca redunca
GAAGATGGGTCTGGACCTAAGAAGTGAAACCCTTAGAGTTGGGACTTCCTTGGTGGTCCAGAGGGTAAGACTCCACACTCCCAGTGCAGGGGCCTGGGATTTGATCCCTGGTCACGGGACTGGATCCCACATACCACAACTGAACTCACATGCAGCAACTAAAGATCCAAATGTCTCAGTGGAGACTGAAGATCCTAGTGCTGCAAAGAAGACCCAGCACAGCCAAATAAATAAATAAACAAGAGAAGAAAAAGAGCAGTATCCAGATCTTTACTGCTTTGAATCTCTTACACAAAGTGCAGGGCCCAGCCTTATAATTGACACTCAATAAATGTTAAATTGGTAATTATGCCTAGCTTTTGCTAAGCACTTTTAATAAGGCCAGGCAGAGTGCTAACCAATGCTGAGCATATAGTCGGTACTAATCTAATATCTGGAGAAGGCAATGGCAACCCACTCCAGTACTCTTGCCTGGCAAATCCTGTGGACGGAGGAGCCTGGTAGGCTGCAGTCCATGGGGTCGCTAAGAGTCGGACACAACTGAGTGACTTCACTTTCACTTGTCACTTTCATGCATTGGAGAAGGAAATGGCAACCCACTCCACTGTTCTTGCCTGAAGAATCCCAGGGACGGGAGGAGCCTGGTGGGCTGCCATCTATGGGGTCACACAGAGTTGGACACAACTGAAGCGACTTAGCAGCAGCAGCAGCAGCAGCATCTAATATCACTGTCTGGCCTGTCTTGGTTGGTTCCTGAAAGGGCACATGGGCCAGCCTTCCCTGGATGGACTCTGGCTTGTCTTGAAGAGTTACTGACATTCACAGGCTCTGACAGCTGGAAGGAATTTGTGTAATGTTAGAGATGAAAACAACATCAGTGAAGAAGTATTTAGGTAAAAGAGGCCTTAAGAAAACGAACTATAAATCACTGTGATCAAATCATACATTAAAGGTAAAGGACAAGATAAATAGATCCAGGGTATGGAAATAGAAACTAGTTGGGAAATATAACCCAGAACATATGGACTATAGTATAAGAATAAAGATGGTATTTCAAACCAGTGGGGAAAAAGGATAGTTTATTTAATAAATTGTATAGACACAACTGGCTGGCTGGCTGAAAAAACAAAACAAGGTTAAGCTCTCTACCCCATGAGTTATTAAAACCAAGTTTCAAATAGATGAAAGATTAAAATGTATTTAAATTTAAACATTGAAAACAATTTAAATGTTGGTTTTTATATTTAAACAATTTCTCAAGGAAATATTTAAAACAATTTAAATATTTAAAACAATTTAATGAGGAAAAAATTAGGAGAATATTTATACAATCTAGGGTTTGAGGAGATTTTTCTAAACAAAGCAGAAAGTCCAGAAGCTATAGAGGAAAATTTTAAATGTTTAAATTTTGGAAGAATAAAAGGTAATATATACAAAATCAAAAGACAAATTATATACTGGAGCAAATATTTCAGTTACCACCAGTAAAGAGTTAACATCTATAATACACAAAGAGCTCTTATACACAATAAGAAAGAGAAAAGGCCTAGTTGAAAACGGACAAAACAAATGGTCAGTACATTTATGGGAAGATGCTCAATCTCACTAATAGTCAAGGATATGCAAATTTTAAGATGTGACATCACTTTTCTTTTATTAGAATAGCAAAACTTGAAAAGAATGATGATAGCTACAGCTGGTGAAGACGTGGGAGAGACACACACTCAAATACAGCTGGCAGGTATGTGAATTACCTTGGACTTTGGAGAAAGTGATCTGGTAACATATATAAAAATTAAAAATATGTATCTCTTTAATATAGTCCTGTCATTTCTGGAGTTTATCCTACAGGGGAGTAGGAAAAAACCCTGAAAAACTCCAGTACACAAGGTTATGGATACAAAAAATTCTTTATAACATTTTTTTGTGGTAGGTTTTCCCACCACACCAATACTTATAGCATTATGCAGCTATTCAAAACAATAAATTGCATAAAGACAACTGCTATATGATTCCACTTTAGATACATCTCTAATGGTCAAACTTATAGAAGCAGAAAGGATGGTGGTTGTCCATGGCGGGGTAGAGGCGGGATGGGGAATTGTTTAAGGGGTATGGAAGTTCAGTTTTGCAAGATGAAAAAGTTCTAGAGGTTGGATGTACAGCAATGTGAATACTTTAACATTACTTTAAGTTACACTTAAAAACGGTAGAGATGATAAATGTTGTGTTATGTGTGTGTGTATGTGTGTGTTCTGTCGTGCCCGACTCTCTGCAACCCCATGGACTGTAGCCCACCAGGCTCCTCTGTCCATAGGATTCTCCAGGCAAGGATATCGGAGTGAGTTGCCACTTCCTTCTCCAGGGGACCTTCCAGACACTGGAATCCTACGTGCACCTCCTGCATTGGCAGGTGGGCTTTTTACCAATGAGCCACCTGGGAAGCTATTTTACCATAATATAAGACAAAATGAATAAGGATTTTCATTAGGCTTCCCTGGTGGCTCAGACAGTAAAGCATCTGCCTGCAATGTGGGAGACCTGGGTTTGATCCCTGAGTTGGGAAAATCCCCTGGAGAAGGAAATGGCAACCCACTCCAATACTCTTGCCTGGAAAATTCCATGGACTGAGGAGCCTGGTAGGCTACAGTCCATGGGGTCCCAAAGAGTCGGACACGACTGAGTGACCGCTTTATTTCTCTCTTTCTATATGAGGATAGGTGAGAATAGCAACTTGCAGAGAAGTTGGTGTGATATTTATGAAACAAATAGCAATGATTGCAAATAAATGTCTGTCAGGTAGTCAAGATCTGCTTGGCCATGACCCATGTCCTCTGATTCCAGGGCATTCTCTCTTCTCCTCAAAGCCCAGGATTCTAGACTAGCATTGGATTAAGCTCACTAGCTCTGTCAGCCTTTGAGCGGCAAAGCACCCTTTAGACTTTTGCCCTGGTGCTTCCCCATCTCAACCCTCCCCCTTCAGGTCCCCACAGACTCTGGCTCTACCTGGCACAGCTGTTTCCAATATTCTGCACAAACTTTACTGAAGGAGAAGCCTAGTTTATCATCCTTCAGGCCCCAGCTCCTCCTGATTAGGTACATATGACCTGACCTGTCAGCAAGGCCTGAGCCCCAGTCAAAGGGGAGACTGTTCTGAGCTGGGAGGTGAGAGGGGCAGGAACCTGGGGAGCTGAGAAGGGCCCTGAGGAGTCTTCAGCCAGCCTGGAGCAGATGTAGGTATTCTTAGGCTCAGGGGAAGGGGAAGCTGAGCTGAGAAAATTCTTTAAGGGCCCTTGGTCTGCTCGCCTTCTCTGGCCATATTTTCTGTCTCTCTAGCCTCTAAGTTTAAGGTGTCATGGTGATAAGTTTAGTTGCTAAGTCATGTCTCACTCTTGTAACCCCATGAACTGTAGCCTGCCAGGCTCTTCTGTCCACAGAATTTCCTAGGCAAGAGTACTATAATGGGTTGCCATTTCCTCCTCCTCCAGGGGATCTTCCTGACCCAGGGATCAAATCCGGGTCTCCTGCATTGCAGGCAGATTCTTTACCATCTGAGCCACCAGGGAAGCTCCCTCCAAGCCTCTTCCAAAGTACTGGAGTTTCAGCTTCAACAACAGTTCTTCCAATGAAAATTCAGGACTAATTTCCTGGTTGCAGTCCAAGGGACTCTCAAGAGTCTTCTCCAACACCACAGTTCAAAAGCATCGATTCTTTGGCACTCAGCTTTCTTTATGGTCCAACTCTCACATCCATAGATGACTACTGGAAAAACCATAGCTTTGGCTAGGTGGACCTTTGTTGGCAAAGTAATGTCTCTGCTTTTTAACATGCTGTCTAGGTTGGTCATAGCTTTTCTTCCAAGGAGCAAGCAACTTTTAATTTTATGGCTGCAGTCACCATCTGTAGTCATTTTGGAACTCAAGAAAATAAAGTCTGTCACTGTTTCCATTGTTTCCCCATCTATTTGCCATGAAATGATGGGACCGGAGGCCATGATCTTAGTGTTTTAAATGTTGAGTTTAACTTAGAGATCACCTAAGTCTCAACTAACTTACTCTCAATGTAGAAACTCTTTCAATAGTATCCTTGACCAATGGCCATGCCAGTTGATGCTTGAACATTCTAAGCAATATGGTCCAGTAAGGTAGTCCCTAGCCTCATGTGACTCTGTGTTTAGTTGTTCAGTTGTGTCCAACTCTTTGCAACCCATGGACTTTTCCCAGGCAAGAATACTAAGGTAGGCTGCCATTTCCTTCTCTAGGGGATCTCCCTGAGCCACAGATTGAACCCGGGTCTCCTGCATCTCCTATACTGGCAGGTGGGTTCTTTACCACTAGTGCCACCTGGGAAGCCCCAACTATGTGAGTTAAATAAATATATGTTAATTAGCTTGATTGTGGCAATCATTTCACAATGGATCAAATCATCACTTTCTATGCTTTAAATATATACAATTATATTTTTCAATTATATCTAATAAAACTAGGAAAAATTGAAAACTAAAAATTTAGTTTCTTAGTCACACTAGAAACATTTCCAGCTTTTAATAGCCACGTGTCATTCAATGTGTCAAGAAATTCAAGGAATCTCACCTCTTGCCCTAGTTGCAAGTTAGGAAGTTAATCTGCCAGTTCCGTGGATGCCAGCAGAAGACATGAGAATTCAGGATTTGAGATAAGGACTTTATTATTTATAGCAGTATCAGCAGTCAGAGTATCAGCATTTTCTTTCTCTGGTTTCCTGAGTTCCAGTTCCCACAGGGCAATGTGAAGAGGGCCGGAGATACCTGCTTATATGGACATGCAGTGGGTCACAATATAGGACTAGAACTCTGCGTTTAGGAGGCCTGGATCTTTTCTAACAGGCAGGAAGCATGAAGTCCTTTGCTCTGGAGGAAGACACTACCTTTTCCTTCCAAAGCTGTTGGCTATATAAATGCCCTTGAAAAGTGCCCAGAAAAAAAGGCATTCAGTGCCTCTGCTTTCAAATGTGCAGAAATGCAAGACCCGTGGAGAACTGTCTCCCAGCCTTTAGTGGACGGTGAACATTTCCATCACTGCAGAGAGTTCTGTTGGACAGAGCTGCTCTAAGCAATGAGGAGCTACCTGCTTTGCTGGGAGTTCCCGATCACTTCTGAGTTCTGACCCAAGCGGTCACTGGGAAGTGAGCCAGCATTGGCTCTTTGTATCCTTATGTATAAGTTTCAAGGTAAGTTGTTTTCCTTGACGCAGATGTTCTTTCATACCACAGTTCCTGTCTTTCCTAACTAATGAGTTAACATGTATATGGTGCTTCACCCAGGGCTTTCCTATGCTCTGTGGTCCTGGGGGCACCATGAGGATCCAGGATATGGGGGCAAAGGGGACTCAACCAGGACGTTCCTGAGGGGTCCAACACTCCAGTGCAATGGTTCTGTTAGGGGAAGCACAGTGATTGAAACCACCCACCCTGGCCAGGCACCATAGTAACCATTTGCATGAGCTGTTTTATGACAAGAGGTCTTGGGAGGAATTGGGAACTGATAAGCCTCCACCAACCAGAAGAGTTCAGGAAAGGTCAAAAGGAGACACCACCTGTCTGACCACCTCCCAGAATGCTCTCTGGAATCATCTTGGCTGAACAAGGTGTGCACCACCAGGAAGGACTACAAGTCAGAATGACTGGCTAAGGACAACCCGGAAACTAATGCCATCACCATAAAACCCGAGATTGCAAGCCATTTGACAGAGCAGTTCTCCTGGGTCCCCTTACCCTACTGCTCTCCACCCAGGTGTCTTTTCCCAATAAAATCTCTTGCTTTGTCAGCACACGTGTCTCCTTGGACAATTAATTTCCGAGTGTTAGACAAGAGCCCTGTTTTGGGCCCTGGAAGGGGTCCCCCTTCCTGCAACAGTTCCTGAACTTCAGCAGCATCAGAATCACCTGGAGGGTGTGAAAAAAGGCCTTACTGAGCCCCACCCACGAGTCAGGGATGCAGGAGGTCTGTGGTAGGACCTGAGAATTAAGATTTCCAAGTAGTTCTCAGGCAGTGCTGATGCTGCCCACCTGGGGACCACACTGAGAACCACGGCTCTGGACCCATGGGAGCACTCTGAGCTGCTTGTAAGGTGATGCATGGATGATGATTATTATCTTAAAGTTATTCGTACTTTAATGCGTGTTAGAAAAATAGAACCAGTATGTCAAACTAGCTCTATTTTTAATAACTTTTACTTATTTACTTACAGGCTGTTCAGGGTCTTTGTTGCTGGACAGGCTTTTTCTCTAGTTTCAGGGAGCAGCCCCTACTTTCTGGGTGCAGTGCTCAGCTTCTCTTGCTGCGGAGCACAGACTCTAGCGCATGCAGGCTTGCTTCAGTAGTTGAGGCTCGTGGGCTCAGTAGTTGCGGGTCCCAGGTTCTAGAGCTCAGGCTCAATAGTTATGACAGACAGGATTTGTTGCTCGAGGCACGTGGGATCTTCCTGGATCAGAGATCAAACCTGTGTCTCCTGCATTGGCAGTCAGATTCTTTACCACTGAATCACCAGGTAGGTCCTAACTAGTTATATTTTTAAGTAAAAATAAATTGATTTAAGGATATATTTATACATCTATGTCGTGTGAAGAGTGGCAAAGAAGGTGAAAACAAAGAGTGATTGAAATCCGGGCAATACTGATGCAGGGAAGGGCAGAGAACAAGGATTCAGACAGGCCTGCAGTCCAATGCCAGACCTGCTGCAGGATGGAAACCACAACCTCTTAGCTGCTGCATTTATCAAAAGGGAACTTTTCTTATTTCTTTTTCTGTCTGGTTTATTTTACTTAGCATAATGTTCTCCAGGTTCATCCATGTTGTTACTAATGACAGGTATTCCTTCTTTCTCAAGGTTTAACGATACATTTCATTTCATTTATATACACTACACCTCCTTTTCCATTGATCTTGGTGTTGTTTGGTCGCTAAGCTGTTTCTGACTCGTTGCAACTTCATAGACCATACACTGTAGCCCACCAGGCTCCTCTGTCCGGGGGATTTCCCAGGCAAGAATACCGTTGTGGGTTGCCATTTCCTTCTCCTGGGGAATCTCCCCGGATCTAGGGACTGAACCCATCCATGTTCAATCCTGCAATGGCAGGTGGATTTGTTTTACCACTGAGCCACTTGGGAAGCCCTTTCCATTGATCTATTGATAGTCAAATGGCATCTTTAGGTTTCCTGGGACTAGTGAGGATCGAGTTACTCTCTCCCTCTCTCCTTCCCATCCTTCCTAAGGAGGCAGACACAACCCCCACCTTTAGGCTGTTAACAGTCTAGGAGCACACTCTGTCTGTCATCTTTAAAAGCTTAAAAATCATGGGAGTTGTTACAGTCCTGATTCCCCATCCTAAGACAAAAGCCAAAGCCCTCCCTCCCTCTGGCTGCAGCTCAGGACTCTGGAAGGAGCGATAAGCCCAGCCTAGGGGGCAAGTGGAGGGCCACATGGGCATCCCCTCCTGGATGAGCAAACCAGCCTCCCTCTGCTCCACAGTCCTTCCATTTGGGGCAACTGTTCTGTTCCTAGTCACACTGCCTCAGGTTAATAACACAGCTGCTTGGTGGCTCCTGAGCCCAAACCCACCTGAGAGGGCAGGACTCAGGCCTGGCCCAGAAAATTCACCCAGGACAGAATCCACATTCATTTTTCTTAGAGCAACAAGGCTGACTTCATGAGCCTGCTGTCGGTGGTAGTAGGGCAGCAGGAAAGAAAAAAATATGACTTCATGAGACAGGAAACCCAATATGCTTGGGATATCTGCAAGAAGAAACCACACTGGGGCGGCGGAGAGCTGTTGAGGGTGGGGCACTTCAAGGAACTCAGACTAAACCCAACTGGGGGAAGGCGGCTTTTAAGCCAACCCCCTGGGTTCATGCTTTTGGCTGAGGCCTCTAGACTCCAAGTGGGGTTCCCGTTCTGCCCCCAATTCCACGGGGCTTTCTGCTCTCTGCCCTCCTCTTTTTAATGATCTCAGACAGACATAAAAACAGCTGAGCTCAGCACAGGCGACTGAGACAGGAACGTTGCCTCAGGGTCCCCCAGGACCCCAGCTGGGTACCATGCTGCCCTTGGCTCCATTTTGACGGGATAAAGTGAACTCATTTATTCGGTTGTTTTAAGTGAGCTCACACCAGGCAGTGCCAGAGAACGGAGGAGACATAAATCTCTCCTGGCTCACGGAGTCACTGCCAAACACCTTGGATAAAACTCTCTGCCTGTTCGAGACAGTTTTCCCCCCTTTTAGAAATGAGGAGGAAAAAAGTACTAAAAATCGAAGGGAGTCGGGGGAGGGTGTTAGCAGATTCTGGGAATGACAAACTTGTCAACGCTTTTGCCTAATAAAAATTCTTCCAGGCACAAAGGCAAACTTTTAACTCAGAGATTTTCCTGAGCAGGCTTTTAGGGGCGGGGAGTAGGGTGGAAGGTGTTGCTGGTCATCTGGCTGGGGAGCGGGTTAACCCTAAAGGGGGAAACAGGGGTTTTCTTACAGCCTTCAAGGCTGTGTCTGCACCAGAGGTGGGCGGCTGGTCACGCTTCACCCTCAGTGCTGTGGGTACAGCCTCAAATGTTTCTAAACTAGAGCAAACTCAGACAGGCTGTTGGAAAACATTTTGAAAACTCCCCAACCAGAGAGCAACCTTACCTCCAGGGGTGTAGTCACTCAGGGAAAGGACAATGAGTGATGCGGCCTGGCCAACCCCCAGTCGCCACGTGACCGACCACTGCTTTTGCTTTCCTGCACCGAGAGAGGTCCTTAGGGTTTGCAGTCTTTGCAAACACTGAAAGCAACAAACACATAATTGAAATCACCCACAGCCTCACCAGCCCTATGATGCAGGGGTCCTCAACCTTTTTTTGGCACCAAGGACTGGTTTCGTGAGAAGACAGTTTTTCCACGGTGGAGGGGATAGATTCAGGATGATTCAAGTGCATTACATTTATTTGCTCTTTATTATTATTATATCAGCTCCAATTCAGATCATCAGGCATTAGATCCCGGAGGCTGGGGACCCCTGCTATAATGTATCCAACTGTTTTGTTTCCACATTTTTTGTCTACATACAAGCTTTTAAAGCATCATTGTGACTAAGATTCCAGGCAAACCTCCTGTCCACTACCTCTCCTTTTTTAGCCAAGGAGTCTCACCTAGATCGGTGTTCTAGAATTTCACTACTCAGAATGTGCTCTGCAGACGAAGGGCATCATAGCCACCCAGACCTGGGATCTCAGGGCCCCAGCTTAACATGCCCCTTGGTGGTTTGGTTTACACTCATGGCTGGGAGAGGGGACTCTGAACACATTCAGTTCAGTTCAGTCGCTCAGTCGTGTCCGACTTTTTGTGACCCCATGAATTGCAGCACGCCAGGCCTCCCTGTCCATCACCAACTCCTGGAGATCACTCAGACTCACATACATCGAGTCCGTGATGCCATCCAGCCATCTCATCCTCGGTCGTCCCCTTCTCCTCCTGCCCGCAATCCCTCCTAGCATCAGAGTCTTTTCCGATGAGTCAACTCTTCGCATGAGGTGGCCAAAGTACTGGAGTTTCAGCTTTAGTATCATTCCTTCCAAAGAAATCCCAGGGCTGATCTCCTTCAGAATGGACTGGTTGGATCTCCTTGCAGTCCAAGGGACTCTCAAGAGTCTTCTCCAACACCGCAGTTCAAAAGCATCAATTCTTCGGCACTCAGCCTTCTTCACAGTCCAACTCTCACATGCATACATGACCAGAGGAAAAACCATAGCCTTGACTAGACGGACCTTAGTCGGCAAAGTAATGTCTCTGCTTTTGAGTATGCTATCTAGGTTGGTCATAACTTTTCTTCCAAGGAGTAAGCGTCTTTTAATTTCATGGCTGCATTCACCATCTGCAGTGATTTTGGAGCCCCCAAAAATAAAGTCTGACACTGTTTCCACTGTTTCCCCATCTATTTCCCATGGAGTGATAGGACCAGATGCCATGATCTTCGTTTTCTGAATGTTGAGCTTTAAGCCAACTTTTTCACTCTCC
>SJYQ01104317.1:12049-23792 GCA_006410935.1 Redunca redunca
AGTCCCTACAATTTCTGTCCTTTATCGAGCCCATCTTTGCATGAAATGTTCCCTTGGTATCTCTAATTTTCTTGAAGAGATCTCTAGTCTTTCCCATTCTATTGTTTTCCTCTATTTCTTTGCGCTGATCACTGACAAAGCCTTTCTTATCTCTCCTTGATAGTCTTTGGAACTCTTCATTCAAATGGATATATCTTTCCTTTTCTCCTTTGCTTTTCACTTCCCTTCTTTTCCCAGCTATTTGTAAGGCCCCCTCAGACAGCCATTTTACTTTTTTGCATTTCTTTTTCTTGGGGATGGTCTTAATTCCTGTCTCCTGTACAATGTCATGAACCTCCGTCCATAGTTCATCAGGCACTCTGTCTATCAGATCTACTCCCTTAAATCTATTTCTCACTTCCACTGTATTGTCATAAGGGATTTGATTTAGGTCATACCTGAATGATCTAGTGGTTTTCTCCACTTTCTTCAATTTCATTCTGAATTTGGTAATAAGGAGTTCATGATCTGAGCCACAGTCAGCTCCCGGTCTTTTTTTTTTTGCTGACTGTATAGAGCTTCTCCATCTTTTGCTGCAAAGAATATAATCAATCTAATTTCGGTGTCAACCATCTGGTGATGTCCACGTGTATAGTCTTCTCTTGTGTTGTTGGAAGAGGGTGTTTGCTATGACCAGTGTGTTCTCTTTGCAAAACTCTATTAGCCTTTGCCCTGCTTCATTCCGTATTCTAAGGCCAAATTTGCCTGTTACTCCAGGTGTTTCTTGACTTCCTACTTTTGCATTCCAGTCCCCTATAATGAAAAGGACATCTTTTTGGGGTGTTAGCTCTAGAAGGTCTTGTAGGTCTTCATAGAACTGTTCAACTTAAGCTTATTCAGCATTACTGGTTGGGGCATAGACTTGGATTACTGTGATATTGAATGGTTTGCCTTGGAAATGAACAGAGATCATTCTGTTGTTTTTGAGATTGCATCCAAGTACTACATTTCGGACTCTTTTGTTGACCGTGATGGTTACTCCATTTCTTCTGAGGGATTCCTGCCCGAAGTAGTAGATATAATGGTCATCTGAGTTAAATTCACCCATTCCAGTCCATTTTAGTTCGCTGATTCCTAGAATGTCGACATTCACTCTTGCCATCTCCTGTTTGACCACTTCCAATTTGCCTTGATTCATGGACCTGACATTCCAGGTTCCTATGCAATATTGCTCTTTACAGCATCAAATCTTGCTTCCATCACCAGTCACATCCACAGCTGGGTGTTGTTTTTGCTTTGGTCCATCCTTTCATTCTTTCTGGAGTTATTTCTCCACTGATCTCCAGTAGCATATTGGGCACCTACTGACCTGGGGAGTTAGTTTCCCAATCAGGGATCAAACCTGAGGTTTCGTCAGTGAAACTGTGGAATCCTAACCACTGGACCACCAGGGAATTTCTGGCATTATTTATAATGTTGAAAAACTGGACAAACACATAAATGTTCAACCGGGATAGTAATATGCATTGTGTTATATTTACCTGATAGGATAATCTGAATAATCAGTGTTATTATAATAATTCCAAAGACTATGTAGTAACATGAAAAAAACACTTTAATGTTTCAAATCAGTTCAGTTCAGTTGCTCAGTCGCATCCAACTCTTTGTGACCCCATGAACTGCGGTATGCCAGGCCTCCCTGTCTCTCACCAAATCCAGGAGTTCACCCAAACCCATGTCCATTGAGTCGGTGATGCCATCCAACCATTTCATCCTCTGTCGTCCCTTCTCTTCCTGCCCTCAATCTTTCCCAGCCTCAAGGTCTTTCCCAATGAGTCAGCTCTTCGCATCAGGTGGCCAGAGTATTGGAGTTTCATCTTCAACATCAGTCATTCCAGTGAATGTTTCAAATAAAAGGACACATCTATGCACTATAATCAACCACAGTCATATTAAGATGAAAAGGACCATTTCCAGACAGTAAGTGTTGTAATAATTTTGATAATTATCCCCATCATTTTTGTTTGCTGCTTTACTGCTTTTATTGTGTTAGTCACTCAGTTGTGTCCAACTCTTTCGACCCCATGGACTGCAGACTGCCAGGCTCCTCTGTCCATGGAATTCTCCAGGCAAGAATACTGGAGTGGGTTGCCATTTCCTTCTCTGTTTGCTTTTATAATATAAATATTAAATAGAAATCATCCACATTCTACATGTGAAGTTGCTCAGTCATGTCCAACTCTTTGCGACCCCATGGACTGTAACCTACCAGGCTCCTCTGTCCATGGGATTTTCCAGGCAATAGTATTGGAGTGGATTGCCATTTCCTTCCCCAGGGGATCTTCCCAACCCAGGGATTGAACCCGGGTCTCCCACATGGTAGACAGGTGCTTTACCTTCTGAGCCACCAGGGAAGTCCTCACATTCTGCATAAACTGATGAAAATAGGTATAATGGTTACACACGGAAGATGGTAACACAGGGGAAGTTGGCACATCTGATAATTAAGGCAGGTAAGAGTTCTTCACTCCAGGGACTTCCCTGGTGGTCCAGAGACTAAGACTCCATGCTCCCAACGCCCAGGGGGCCCAGGTTCAACCCCTGGTGGGGGAACTAGATCCCATATGAGCAACTGAAGATCTTGTGTGCCACAACTAGACCCGATGCAGCCAAATAGGTAAATGCATTTTAAAAGGAAAAGTTAGCCACTCCATTTTCTTTTCGCTTGTGGGACACAATCTTCCTCTGTACAAAGCTCCACGGCGCATACTCTCCTGTGTGTGTGTAGGTCTGCTGTGTGGGGTCATGGGTGGAGTCTCAGAGATCATTTTATTTCTGACTCCCAGCTAATTCAAGAACCAGAACTACAGTGTCCATTGCAAATAAGTGTAATGGATGCTTCTGAATGACTGAATATTCCCTCAAGTGGGGAGCTCACCACCTCGCAGAGCAGCCTGATTAGGCTCTGCCTTCTCAGCCACACCCAACGCTGCTGTGCAGAAACACACCTCCCACCCTCACCCAACACGGGGCTCCCTGGTCAATCGCTTCCTTCCACTGAGATTTCAAGTCACAAACCACACACTAAGGGACTGAGTGAGACTGCATCACCTTCCTAACAAAAGGAAAACCAACACAAAATAAGAGACAATCCCGATTCATGTCAAATGTATAGTAGAAATGGGAATGTAGAAACCCACGGCTATTCTATTGAATAGAAAAAAAAGTTATTAGAAAGAAATGAATCCCCAAAGTGCAACAGATAGTTGCCTGTGCTTCTCCCTAAAAACTAAAGGTTTTTCTTTTTTGTTTGTTTTGGTCGTGCTGTGCAGCATGTGGGGTCTTAGTTCCCCGACCAGGGGTCAAACTTGTGCCTCCTGCAATGGAAGCTCAGTGGAGTCTCAACCACCACACGGCCAGGGAGGTCCTGAAACGAAAGATTTTTAGATCTATAGAGACTCTCGTTTAGAAAATTCTTTCAGTTGTTCTGAATACCAGACGGGGGAGGCCATCTTTTCCATGCTCTTCTTTTGCATTATCCTAGCGCTTCTGGTTGAGTCTAAGCTCAGCACCAGAAGTACCAGGCTGATGAGTGGAGAGGGAGGGCTGGCAGCCCCACATGGGCAGTGGAACTCTGCCCTGGGTTTGCAGGACACACGAGTGCTTCTCTTAACCAGGAATCATCCCATTGCACGTGTGTTTCCTGTATCTTGTGAGAAGAGTTCAAAAGTTTCATGTTTAAAGGCACGGGGTGGAAGACCACATTAAAAAGACACAATGGTGCTTCTGTGTGCGTCAGTGGCTCAGCTGTGACTTTTTGCGACTCTATGGACTGTAGCCCACCAGGCATCTCTGACCATGGAATTTCCCAGGCAAGAATCCTGGAGTGGGTAGCCACTTCCTCCTCCAGGGGATCTTCCTGACCTAGAGATTGAGCCCAGGTCTCCTGAACGGGAGGCAGATTCTTTACCATCTGAGCCACCAGGAGAACCTACTGTCCTCCACCCCAAATTCCTGTGTTGAAAATTTAACTGCCTCTTGCCTCACCATGTGATGGTATTTGCAGGTGAGGCTTTGGGGAGGTAATTAGGTAGTGAAGGGGGCCTCCATGGTGGGACAGTGGGATCAGAGACACCAGGTAGAAGCCATGTCCCTTTCTCTCTTTCTCTCCAGACCAGTCTGCACTTCACCAGAAGCCGACCCTGCCGGACCTTGATCTCAAATTTCCCGGCCTCCAGAAATTTAAGGAAATATATTTCTGTTGTTAAAGCCCCCCAGTCTATGTGGTGTTTTTTTTAATAGCTTGTTTAAAATTTTTTTTTAATTGGAGGATAATTACAACATTGTGATAGCTTTTGTCATACAGCAACATTAATCGACCGTAGATATACACGTATCCCCTCCTTCCTGAACCCCCCCCCCATCTCCCTCCCCACCCTCCCCAGGTTGTCAAAGAACACTGGCTTTGGACGCCCTGCCTCCTACATCAAACTCCTGCTGGCTATCTATTTTCCATATGGTAATATATATCTTTGAATGCTTTGAATGCTAGTCTCTCAAATCATCCCACCCTCTCCTCCCACTGAGTTCCAAAGGCTGTTCTTTATGCCTGTATCTCCTTTGCTGCCCCGCACGTAGGATCGTATCATCTTTCTAGATTCCCTGTATATGTGTTAATATATGATATTTGTCTTCCTCTTTCTGACTTGGTTCACTCTATGTGGCATTCTGTCACAGCAGCCCGAGCCCACTGAGACACAAAGCAGGAAGGGAAATGGAGGCAGAGGGCAGTGTCTCTGACAGCAGTCCGGTTGCTCCATCCCTCCTTAGAGAGCCTGGGAGAACAAAAAGGAGCATGTTGGCCTGAGGAGGGAGCCGCACCACGGGGGAGGAGGAGTCAGCGGAGGGGAGGGAGGAGTGGGAGCCCCAAGTCTTCTCTCAGCCCATGAGTAAAACACATAGAAAGATGCTGGGGGGAGTTCTGTAGGAACTCCTCCCAAGGCTGAGAGCTGGTGCTCCCCACTGCATAGTGCAAGGCTGGGGTTTTTCTTGGTCTGTGGGTTACCATGTCATGAGGGTCTTCAGTATACAAGCTGACTCCCTGAAGGTGGTGGAGGGTGGAATAGGGGGAGCAGCTAAGAGGACCCAACTCTTCTGTTGTTTCTTGGGGGAAACTTCTGTGGCCTCTGGACCAGCCCGCAGGGCTGTCTGTTCGGCAGCAGCAAGGGCCCTGAGCTCGGAGGGTGAAGACAAGCAGGCCCATGGGGAGCCCCTTGCCCTGGACCCCACTGCAGCACCCGTGCCTGCAGTTGTGCTGTCTAAATCTGGGTCCTCTAGCTGACCTGCCTGTCCCCCCCAACCCCACCCCGCCTTGAGTCCAAGGGAAGGAGGCTGAGCCTCTCAGGGAATCACAAGCAGAACCGAGGCCGGACACTGGCTCCTCTCCCAGGGTCTTGTCTGGAAAGGTACCACTCATCTCCCCAGCAACCCTCCAGACTTTCCACCACTGACATGTGTGGAGGTGACCCCAGCTCTCCCGGGGCCCGAGCTCTCCCGGGAGCATCAACACTTTCTCAAGGGCAAAAGTCATCACATCTCCTGGGAAGGGCTGTCAGACATCCTCCAGACCAGGACCCGTGCATTCGCCTTTCCCGTCACTCCTGTTGCCTCTGATCCAGCACCTAACGTCCCGGACCCGTGCCCCCGCGGCAAGGTGTTCACTCACAGTTCCCACTGGAAATCATGACCCTGCTGTACGTAATCGGGAATTCCAATATGCTCACGGTCTGAAGCTGGCCAAGATAAACCCAATGGGTCTGGTTTAGTATCTGGTGCCAAGTAATACACAGCTGATTAACCCAGCTCCCAGATGCGCTGGAATCACCTGGCCATTCCCAGCTTCTCCACGGACTTTTTCTCTGAGGCAGGCATCCACGGAGAGACAATCTGGCCCGGCCAGGCACGAGGACGCGGAGACTGCTGGCAGCTCTGAGCAGGGTGCTGCTCCCCCGAGACAAGCCTTGGGAATGTTGACTTGCCAAACCGGACAATCAGTGTGCAGACAGACAGCTGAGATGTACACAGGACGGGGAGAGCTTTCTTCCTCCTTGGTAGCGAGACAAAGGGAAGTGCGGAGAGGGGCAAAGGTCGGGGGGAGGACGCACGCTATGTGCAGACACCTGGGAACAGCTGCCAAATGGAAGACGCTTGCCAGGGTAACTGGGAGAGTCCATTAGAGTTCGGTCTGGAAGAGGAAGTGGTAGAGTCTTGTTTAGGAGACCCCCAACGCTCAGCTGACTGTGATGCAAAGTCCAATTCAATTCTCAAATAGTGAGACAGGTCTAGCGATCCTGATACACTTCCTATGGTTATTCATCTTGTGCTACAGGACTGGGGTTCAAAACTAAGATGGCAAACATCAGGGAAGGATGTTAGTGAATGAAGAAATGGCAAGAGAATATTTACACAACAGAACAAGTATTCACAGAGTGTGTATTAGGCGCTGGGGGCTGGGTACTGAGTGGACAAGCTGATTTGGCCCAGAGAGGAAGGCAGACATGTAAAAGGAGAACATGCGTGGACCTTCAGAGGCAGCAGCTCCACGTTTTGCAGATTCTGTCCCTGGGACTTGTCCTTGCCTTGGCATCTCCCCCCTAACACAGTGGTCTAAAGGACCTGTGCCTTTACCTGTTCTCGGCTACGACAGGTAACTGTTGTTTCTGGGCTCTACCCTAAGAGAGTCTGGACTTCTGTGTACAGTATGGGGAAGAAATCTGTAGTTTTCTCCCAAGTTCTCCAGGTAATTCTGGTGATGAACTGAATCTGGACCTGTTAGGTGACAGCAAGGTGGAACCTGACAGAAGGCATCTTGCAACCCATGTCCTCGGTAAAAGGAAATGCAGTGTCTTATCCTCTGGGAAGTTGGCCCCCATGGTGCTGGGGGTCCCTCCTCTGTGCCCCTTATTTAAGCAAACACCATTATTAAAACAAAGCTGGCTAATTCGGAGTCTCAGCCGTGAGGCTCTCAATTCAGAAATGACTGGTACATCTTACTCATCTCTCCTTCTTGGTGTGTAGCCTACAGGATGCACAATAAATACCTGTTGGAGGATGGGGATGTTGGATGAATTTCATCTATGTCTGAGCCCTGCCCACGGGAATAAAACATTGGCAGGTGACATGCATGTGGAATACCAGGAGAGAGAGGCCGGGAACCACCTTCCAACCTGGGATGACAGGTGTACTCCCCAAAGGCGCTGCTGGCCGCCTGGTGTGACAGAACGGCAGCCTGACTGGCCGCGGATTGCAAAGCCTGCTCCGGCTTTCTGGGAGAGTACTCATTCCCCGCCGCCACCCTGCTTACTCAAGCCCACTGTTTCCTTTTTCTAGAAGTAAATGTGAGGAATGAGAAGCTTGTCATCGGGACTTGTAGGAAAATGTCTAGGATTCTCACATCCACCTTGAGATTCTGAAAAGCAAACCTGACAGCTCCCTGAAACGTCACCTCTTTAATAAGGCAAGTGGGTTCCCCCAACCCCCACTGCCTGTCTTAAATAAATGCTTATAATAAAACCACATTTTCATAGACTATAAAATAACTGAGGATGGATTAAATCTTTCCTCATTTGAAGACATTAAGAACTAAAATAGAAAAATATTTTGAAATTCTCTGTCAGTTGAAACGTTAAAAAAGAAGCAAAATGTTCTCTCTTTCCAACTGTTTTACTTTGTAAAGATTTTACCCTGTACTCACAGGGAGGAGTGTGTGTCTGTGCGTGGGGTGTGTGCAGGTAGGGGGTGGGGGTGGGGTCAAGGCGCTGGGGAGGGTCGAGACCCTGGGGTGGGAGGCACAGCGCCTGTCAACCACTCAAATTCCAAACCAGTGACGTTCTACTGCCATCTCGTGGCGCCCTGAGCTGTTCACAGGCAGCATGACCAACTCAGGTGCTTTATATGAACGAAATCCCACAACATCCCAGTAGCCCTGCAAAGATGTTTATTTGTGAAGAGACTGGAGTAAGAAATTATCTCACCTTTTTATTCAAAAGAATCAACCGCTTCACATCAATTTGGCTCAAAAAAACCTCAGGTCTTAAAACTAAGGCTACCATGACATTTATTTTGCCATACGTAACAGCTTCATGTTGAAAAAGGCTCAACATAAAAAATTACCTTCAAAACCTACATTCTCACATAAACCAAAATAGATCTAAATGAGAAAGTTATTTCTTCAATATTCAATCTTTTCAATTTCATCCATGTCTTCAGGGTCGAGTTGCTTAATACTGCTGTCTAAAAGAGCAAAAGAGAATGGAACAGTCTTATCCCAGGGCCCCAATGAAATTTCATTCCATCCAACTACATTTCTGAAGACAATGACACCTCATGTGGAAATTCTCGAGATAGGAACATTCTCTAGATTAGGTGAGGACGGGCAGGTGTCCAAATAACCAATTCACACCAACCACAACCGCATCAAATGCACCAGACAAGAGAACATACATGTCTATATAGCTTGGGGCAAAAAAAAGGCCAAAGTGCAGTGAGGGGAGCCTGCGAAGGCGCCTGGCTGAGTTCATGGGGAGTGAAGTGGGTATGTACATACATGGGGGGGGACGTTGCTGGCTGGCAACAGGGAGCATTGATCACCACAGCAAAGGCAATCTTAATGGGTCTTTCTCCACACACATCCCTGCTCTGTTATCCTAACACAGGAGTGCTTAACCAACTTCCCTAAAGGGTCCACAGTTAGTAAGCAAACCTTTTAAAATTATATTTCAAATTCCACATCTGTGCCTGTGTGCACTCCCCCAGGGACAGTATACTTTATTTCCCACAGAGGATAAGTACCACTGTCCTAAAGGTGAAAGATAACATTTGGAGTCCTGCAAGGGTTCCTCTTCCCCTGCTCCCCAGCCATCTTTCGAGCAGGTTATCAGAGCCTGTCTTGTTTACATGAGGGGAAGGAGGGCGGGAGGAAAGCAGCAAGACTCAGGATTTAGGATTGCCCAAGTTGGTCACTGAGACAACAGGGAAGAGGAAAATGTAGACAAAAAAAGGAAGCTGGGGACACAATATAATCTTATAGGATCTCATTAGTTACGGTGGTTCTTTATGGATGTGAAATCTGCTTCAGATCCCAGAATGAGCAATAAAATAGAAATCTGAGCTCATATGAATTCCACTTGGTTTTCGGGTCTTTCTCTACCCCCGTCTCAGGTTAGGGGCTCTGACACTGAGAAGTGGATATCTCCTACTGTCTGGTTCCTGCCCCAAGCTCGAGGCAGGTCCACAGTTCTGACTGTGAAGGGTGCCACTCACTGAAGTGGTCCTGGATCTTCATCAGTAGAGGCAGCTTATCCACCTCGATCATGTTGAAGGCAAGCCCTTTTTTCCCGAAGCGGCCCGTGCGTCCAATGCGGTGGAGGTAGGTCTCGTAGTCCGGCTCCTCTGCTTGGTTCACAGGGAGGTCAAAGTTCACGACGATCGTGACCTGCTTCACATCAATCCCTGGAAGAGGAAGGACAGCACAGGGCCCTGCAGCTTCCACCTCAGGACCCAGCTATCCAAGAACCACATTTGCTGAGGGAATTCTCATTTCACAGACACAGTCTAGAATCAAGCTTGCTTTGACATATATTTGTTTGTAAGTATGTATGTCTACGATGCTAGGTAAGAGTGTCAGTAGAAGTGAACTCTACAGAAGTCTAACTATGTACAAAGTGTGTGTGTGTGTGTGTGTGTGTGTGTGTGTGTGTGTGTGTGTGTGTGTGTGTGTGGCAGGGGGTGGGAGCTCTCACAGAGCCAAAGAGCCCCCTCTCCCTGCTCCCGCTGTGCTGAGGCCCCTGCAGGTTCTCTTCCCCATCAGGGCCCCAGCTCCGCCCATTCCACAGCCACTGTTCTCATCAGTTTTATCCATGGCCTCAATTGTTACGATGATTTCTGGACTGGCTCCCCAGCCCCTCATGTCCTCCTCTAATCCTTACCACGGTTGCCACAGCGATGTCCAGAGCACTTGTGTTTAGATGCTGGCTGCCCAAACCGTACAGGATAAAGTACAAACAACTCAAGGCTTCCAAGGGCTCTCCTCTTCCATCCATACCTCTCACACCTCATGTTTCCAGGAAGACGTCTGGGCTCGCCTGGGGCCTCCTCGCCCAGCACTAACAAGCTGTCTGGCTCCTGATCCTTGTCCTCCCTGTACTGTGCTTTGACTCTGGAGCTATCTCTGGGGTTCTGCAGATGTGCTGTACAGTATGGTGACCATTAGCCTCACGAGGCTATTTAATTAACATTAAAAATCCAGTTCCTCGGCCACACTAGCCACACTCCCAGTGCTCAAAAGCTACTATCTATGGCTTGGACAGCAGAGAATAGGAGATTTTTCTCGGTATAAGCATTTCTATTGGACAGCGCCAGTCTAGAGGGTCAGGAGGTGGTGTGCTCCCGAGGGGAAGGCCCTTTTTCAGGCTACTCCTCCAAAATGCCAGGCTCAGCCCTCATGGCAGGTCCTCAGGTCTGTTGGGTGAACCAGTAATAAACTAGGAAACAGGGTTTGAGTATGTGGTGTAGGCAAGGATACAATGGGAAAGTGAGGAAAGTAGGAAGACCCTTTGCTTGAAAAAAAAATTTTTTTCCCAGCAGTCAATAGTTTTAAAATTAAAAACACCTCAGAGATGGTTGGTCAGAGATGGCCAACATCATTAGTCATTAGGGAACACAAATAAAAAACACAAGACACCACATAATCTACTGGAAAAGTTAAGATGAAAAAGTGTCAATACCAATTACTGAGAGGGATGGAGAACAGCTAGAATCCGCCTGTACTGCTGGTAGAAATGCAAAATGGCATGGCTACTCTAGAAAACAGTTCTGCAGTTGCCTCTAAAGCATACACTGACCCTGTGATTGAAAAATCTTACTCCTAGGTTTTTACCTAAGAGAAAAGAAACGATGTCTGCAGGAGCCCTATACACGAATGTTTATCACAGCTTCAGTCAGAGTAGCCCCGAGCTGTAAGCAATCCAAATGTTCATCAACGGGGAATGGATGAACTAATTGTGGTACACCCATTCAACAGACTACCACCCAGCAATAAAAAGGAATGACCTATTGATACATGTTACAACACTGATGAATTCCAAAGTATGATGTCAAGAAGAATAAATCAGACACTGAGGTTACCACCTGCATGATCTAACTTACATGGCATTCTGGAAGAGACAAGAATACAGAGGCAGAGATCTGGTTCAGTAGTGGTCAGGGGCCATTAGTTTCAGAGACTGATTGCAAATGCACAGAGAAATTTGAGGGGAAATGGCACTGTTCTGCATTTTGATTACAGTGATGGGTACATGACTACATATGTTTGTCAAAACTCACTGAACCACATCCTTAAAAAGAGTGGATTTTATCACATGTAAATGATAACCTCTTTAATACACACACACACACACATACACCTCGAGCACAGACATTGGTGGTTATAAGGACTTTCTCCTTCCCGTCTCGAAACCTCTGGATGATGGAAGCACGCACGCGCATGCACGCACACGCACACACACACACACACACACACACCTCGAGCACAGACATTGGTGGTTATAAGGACTTTCTCCTTCCCGTCTCGAAACCTCTGGATGATGGAAGCTCACGCTCACTCACACACACACACACACGCACACACCTCGAGCACAGACATTGGTGGTTATAAGGACTTTCTCCTTCCCGTCTCGAAACCTCTGGATGATGGAAGCTCACGCTC
>SJYQ01104317.1:24088-35843 GCA_006410935.1 Redunca redunca
AAATCACGGAGAAGGCAATGGCACCCCACTCCAGTACTCTTGCCTGGAGAATTCCATGGACGGAGGAGCCTGGTAGGCTGCAGTCCATGGGGTCGCTAGGAGTCAAGACACGACTGAGTGACTTCACTTTCACTTTTCACTTTCACGCATTGGAGAAGGAAATGGCAACCCACTCCAGTGTTCTTGCCTGGAGAATCCCAGGGACGGGGGAGCCTGGTGGGCTGCCGTCTCTGGGGTCTCACAGAGTCGGACACGACTAAGGCGACTTAGCAGCAGCAGTAGCAGGAGGAAAATCAAAGCCCAGCATCATACCCAAGTTGAAGGAGCCTCACTATGTGTGCAGCACTCAGGGCATGGGAGCTGGAGGTATTGGGGTTGCAGAGGGGTTTTGCTCCCCCTTCCTTTCAGGCCTAGAGAGACCTGTGAATGTGGCAGGGAGTTCTCCTGCCCCGGGGCCTCTCAGGGGCACACCCTCTCAACCTGTCAGAGCTCTGCTTCTCATCCCTGAAACAGAGAATAAAATGCTCTGTCCACCTCTTGTGGTGGTCAGATGACAAAATGAGGTAACCTAACAATGATGATGGGCTCAATAGTAAAGGATCCACCTGTCAATGCAAGACATCAGGAGATGTGGGTTTGATCCCTTGGTCAGAAAGACCCCTGGAGAAGGAAATGGCAATCCATTCCACTGTGCTTGCCTGAGAAATTTCACGGATAAAGGAGCCTGGCAGGCTACAGTCCATGGGTCTGCACTCAGATGGGACTTAGTGACTGAACAGCAACGATGATGAGTGAGTTGTGTGTGCCAGGCACCCAGCAGAAACCTTTACTTATATCACACTCAGTTACTTCCATAATGATCTGATGAAGTAGGTGTCTAAGCTCATTTGAAAAAACTAAAAAACTAACCTAAAGCGTAAAACCGTTAAGTGATCTGCCCAGGGTCACATGGCTCGTCTATGGCAGGCAGGGCTGCACTTTCCTTTACTCTACAGGTGTGTTTCCAAGGCCATCCACTGGGCTCTTCCAGGATGGGGACACGGAGGTATGTAGAACAGACTTTGCTCTCACGGAGCTGACAGTGTTCATGTGGTGGTGAGAAAATACAACCCAGAACAGGAACACGAACAATGTCAGAGAGAAACAGTAAATAAGAAAAATAAGGGGCTACCAACAGCGAGTAACTGAGCGGCTGCCTTGCTCATAGTAAGTTTGGAAATGAAGAGAACATTCTTAACCTGATAAAGGGTATCTGTGAAAACAGCCACAGTAACATCAACTTGAATGGGGACATGTTAGAAGCAGTCCCTCTAAAAGAAGGATGCCTGGGGAGTTCCCTGGAGGCCCTAATCCTAATTCCAGTGGGTAGGACTCTGGGCTTTCACTGCCATGGCTCAGGTTCAATCCCTGGTCAGGGAACTGACCAAGTTGCATGGCATAGCCAAAAAAGAAAAAAAGTTTAAATCAACACAAAGGAGGATGCCCTGCTTCATGTCATATTGAAGTCCCATTTCATCATCTCAGTGTCAACCATAAAATACAAGTAATCTCTATTCACAGTTGCTCTGAAAATTGAACGACATCATGAATAAACAGTGTGGAACACAAGGCCTGGCTCCCTGGCTCTCACTCATCTGACTGTCCCCTGTCCCTATCTGCACGGAAGTCTGGGCACGAGGAAGGCGAGTCCCAGTGGAGTTACCTGGCAGAAGATGATGGCCTGGCCTATGGTGATGCCGCCGTAAATGTTGCAGAGAGCCTGGTACTTGTCTTTCCTGTTCCTGCACAACACGTAGTACTGTCGGATGTTGTTCAGGGTCAGCTCCTCTTTTCGTAACTTGATAACATTGGGGTCAGGAATGATTCGCTCGGCAAACTGCCACACAGACTCTTCAAAGGTCGCTGAAAACAAGAGCATCTGGCACTCGGAGGGTAACGCTCTGGGAGAGAGAAGGGAAAAGGGCATCATCCAACTGCCAGGTCTGTCCCACTCCAGGGGGCAGCTTCCAGCACTGGATGCCCACGGTCATCAGCTGCCCCCTACACCCCTGCTCCCTCTCCAGGGTCACCGTGAAAGGCACTGTGGACACAAAAACTACACCTGCTGCAGAGTGCCACGTGTCAGCCCCTCCTTCCCACCCAGGGTTTGGGGAAATGCATAAACTGAACATGGGGCTCCAGAGTGAAGGTCAGCTAAGAGGTCTGGAGGGCTTGAGGGTTTTCAAGCCAGTCTTATCCTTAGGAAAGACGGCTTATGGAGCCTAGGGTGTCGGTTCAGGAGCCGTTTATGGCAATCACCTCACACGAGCTCCATGCAGATGAAGGGCACAGAGGCTCATCACTCAGCGGCAGGTGTTCTATCTACTGAGTGGGAAAGAACAGTCATGTGAAGTCCATGTGGAATGGGAAGACCTGGATATAAATAAAAGGGTGCAGAAGGGGAAGATGCTGCTGCATGGAAAATGAAAACTAAACCCACACTGAACACAGGACAGTTGATACCCCAGTTCAAAAATAGGTAAGATGAACCTACAGAGTCAGCAGTTAGGACAGAGCTAAGTCTGAGGAGGAGAGAGGGCTGGTGACAGAAGAGGGCCTGCAGGGCACTTTCTGGAGCACAGCTGAGAAAGATCTCGGTTGCGATCGGATCCACTGTCCCATGAGCACAGCCTCTCTGTGATAATTCACCCAGTGTACACTTAGGATTTGGGTATTTCTCTGTACATATGTTAAACATCAATTAAAAAGTTAGTTTTCAAGAAAACAGAAGAGACCAGAGAGAACTCACTGCCTCTGAGAAGACAACAGAGCACCGAAGAGGAAGAGCCCTTAGTGCTGAAAGGGACAGAGGAGTTCATACAGCTCAGTGATTCCCAAACATTGTATCAAGCCTGGCACCTGAATCCCCAGGAGCTTTTCACACCACTGGACCGATTTCGGGTTGACTGTGGGAAACTGACTACATGTTACCTTCTCAGTGTCCCACATCACCCTTATGTGATTATAAAGGGATGAAGATATGAACTCACAAAACGTGAGGAATCCAAGAAGAGAAACGGGTGGAAGAGACATTTCAATGTAGTTTTGCAAGATGGAAAAGCATGATAGCGGAGAAGGTGCGTGAAGCTAAGTAAGACACGTGTGCTACAGGGGGAGACGCGATGCAAAGGCAGTGGGTGTCAGAACCCTGGGGGGTCTGAGACCTGTGAGACCAGAGAATTCAGAGGAGGGACTGGCAGCGGGTGGGGGCTGTGGAGAGACTGGAGGAGAACCTGCACTGGCCAACTGTTCTACTACAATCTTTCATCTGAAAAAGATGGCCCCAGGACTGGTACCCCAAGGCTGGGGCCATTTCCTCCCAAAAAGTAAATTATCCAAGGGAAAGAAATATGGGTTGTTCTGTAGAACACTGGATTTTAAAGACTTAGTATGCAAAAAAATGCAGACTACTGTACTAATAATTTTTATACTGATAAAATATTGGTTACTTGTTAAGACACTCATTTTGATATCAAATTAAATAAAATGATTTTTTTCATAGCATGAATTTCACCTGTTTCTTTTTTTAATGTGGCTACTGGAAAATTTTAAATTACACATGTGGTTTGCATTGTATTTCTATTGGACAGTGCTGTGGCTTAATGTATTTTAAACAAAAGTAAGGAAAAAATAAAAACTGGAGTCTTAAAAACATCTTGACTTCTATGAAGTTTTTATACAACACAGAAAATATAAAACAAAAGGCTGCTAGACGTTGTTTCCAAACACCCACCAGCCTCTGTTCAACCCCAGCAGGAGCAGCAGACAGAGCAAATATAAATTCTGGCAGATTCCATTCAGCCTATGAACTCCTTACCAAAGAACACGAACAGCTCTTACCAGCTAAATGTCTGCATCTTTGTACACAACACTACTAAAAAGGCATACAATTCGCTTCCCTGTGATACTGAGCTGTTCACTACCAAAGTTTTGGGGCCCTTTGTTAGGTCAAACTTGCAGAAGCCTTATAAGATTTCTTTCTGTGAAGAAAGGGAAGCAGAGTGCTCCCTTGGACATGTGTCTACAAGATGCCAGGCACTGTAGCTGGCCAGTGAAAGGACTGAAAATGTTAGTCTATTTTCAAAGCTTGAGACAAAAACAATGTCCATCTCTAATTTAGAAACAAATTAAGAATGAGAAAGAGATGATAGTAAAACAGAATTAACACACTCTATCTCCAAAATGGTCTGATGACCAATGAAGATGCTGTATACTGACTGTACCCGAGTTGTCTGGTGTTCTCTAAAGGCTGCAACAAAAACTCACAGCAAATATTTAAAATGGGGAACTAACAAGGACCTACTGTACAGCACATGGAACTCTGCTCAATGCTATGCGGCAGCCTGGATGGGAGGGAGGTTTGGAGAAGAATGAATACATATATATTAAAAAGCAGAGACATTACTTTGCCAACAAAGGTCTGTCTAGTCAAAGCTATGGTTTTTCCAGGAGTCATGTATGGATGTGAGAATTGGACCATAAAGAAAGCTGAGCGCTGAAGAATTGATGTTTTTGAACTGTGGTGTTGGGGAAGACTTTTGAGAGTCCCTTGGACTGCAAGGAGATCCAACCAGTTCATACTGTGGCCACCTGATGAGAAGAACTGACTCACTGGAAAAGACTCTGATGCTGGGAAAGACTGAAGGCAGGAGAAGGGGATGACAGATGAGATGGTTGGATGGCATCACCGACTCTATGGACATGAGTCTGAGTAAGCTCTGGGAATTGGTGATAGACACGAAGCCTGGCATGCTGCAGTCCATTGGGGTCACAAAGAGTTGCACACGACTGAGCGACCGAACTGAACTGAGTCCCTTGGCTGTTCACCTGAAACTATCACAATATTGTTCACTGGCTATACTGCAAAACAAAATAAATAGTTCAAAAGGAAAAAAAAACTCGCAGCAAAAAATGACTTATTTTTCCTTTTTTGGAAATAAAACTGCTTCCAAAGTCCAGCCAAGTTGAGGACTTTCTCATTTCTTTACTAAATTTGTAAGGAATCCGTCTTTTAATTTCACAAGTTTAAGTCACCTCTGTGGTTTGTAATCTTTTTCCCTGACTGGACTGTGGGCTTCTCATACACACACACACGTGTGTGTGTGTGTGTGTGTGTGTGTAGAACAGATAACTAATAAGGACCTACTGTATAGCACAGGGAACCCTACTCAAAACTCTGTAATGACATGTATTGAAAAAGAATCTAAAAGAGAGTGGCTGTATGTATAGCCGATTCACTGTGCTGTTCAGCAGAAAGTAACACGTCGTCGTAAATTAACTGTGCCTGTGTACTACACTCCAAAAATTTTTTAAAAAAACAATCAGTGTGGGCTTATTGATGGCAGAGCTGCAAGTCAAAATGAATTTTACATTTGATTATATCCTGTTTTACTGCCACATACAAGGAGAGAAGGCTGCAAGGAGTCCCAAGGACACCGGAGAAGAGAAACATCCTATAGCACTGTGAGACACAAAGCAAAGTGTCACGACTATCTCTGTCATTAGATACAGGTAGTATGTGCAATTAGCGCTAATGGATTTACAGTCTCTTCATAAAAAGCTCCGTAATTCTGTACTGTAAGAATACACAGTAGGGACTCCCCGGGCGGTCCAGAGGGTAGGACTCTGTGCTCTCACCACCAAGGGCCAGGATCGATTCCCAGTCAGGGAACTAAACTCCCACAAGCTGTGTGGTGCGGTCAAAAAATATATATACAACAGCACAGCCTCCAAAATTTAACAGCCAATCATGTTTTAAAAGATTAAATTGCTGTATCAGAGATCAAACATTATTTTATTTTTCTCATGCATATTTAACTAATTCTCCTAAGAATTACTACTTATTGCCACAGTTTAGTTTGACGGTTTTGTTTAAACAGAAAAGTACATAATAATATATAATTTCAAATGAACACATATTTTACATATTTTTATGTTAGAGTAATAACACACATGCATGATTAGTTCTTCTGTATTATTATAGACATGATATATATGTGTGTGTGTGTGTGTGTGTATTTCCCTGCTGTGAATTTCCCTGTGTGTGTATTTCCCTGCTGTTGGCTTCCTAAAAAGTTGGTCACTGTAGGGAAAGAACTAACGTAAGAAATTTCCCCAGATCTGGTCGACACAAATTCTGGAAATGAAAAGCATGTGCCATGTGTATAGTACAATGAAGAAAAAAAATCTGAACCAAGCTGAGAAGTCTCATTATACTGTGGATAAAACGATTCCAGAATCTTCTAGAGAAGGAAGAACATCACAGACAAAAGTCTGGGGATAAGGATGACACTAAACTTTCCAGGAGCTTTGCACAGTGGCATTATCATAGCCAATGAGGTTTATCCGAGGCACGATTATTGCTAATTAAACTTTCCAGGAGCAACACCAGAAACAGAGTATTAACTATAGTAAAAAAACAAAACAAAACAAAAAAAAACAACCAACCAAACAAAAAAACCACCACCATTTTTCTGTTTTCAACACTGTTTCTGAATTTATAGGGAGAAAGCTTTCTAGGACAAGATTCCACATCCAGGCAAAATCAACTCAGAGATCAAATTTATAGGCACAATAAAAACATTTTCAGACAGGCAGGGGCTAGAAAATGGACTTCCTACACTTCCTTTTGCAGGAAGTCACTGGACTGTACGTTCCAGCGTATGAGTAAACCAAGAAAAAGGACCCACGGGACAGGAGATTCAAAACTGGGAATTAGGACAGGGGAAACTAACATGACTGTGGCTGCAGGAGTGCAACCAGGCCAGCTAAAACCAGAGATGGTGTGTGTGGACGATCTCCTGGAAAAAAAAACCACTGGCACTTTAAGATGCATTTGACTATCTAGAGATATCACTGACATATGACACCTCTGATGAAACAGGCAGGGAAAAAATGGAAGACTCCTACATAATGATAGTAGCCAAAAAAGGAAAACAGGAAACTTTAGGGGGAAAAGTTACACACAAAAACACGTAATTAGAGACTCCCTTGTGGTCCACTGGTTAAGAATCTGCCTTGCAATGTGAGGGACAAGGGATCGATCCCTGGCCAGGGAAGTAAGATCCCACAAACCCACAAGCCACAACTACTGAGCCTGCAAGCTCTGGGGCTGATGTAGTGCAAGTAGAGAAAGTCCATGAAATTCAATAAAGACCCAGTACAGCCAAAATAAACAACAACAACCCACATAATAATTCAATGCTCCACAGTGAACAATACTTGTGTTATGATAATAATATTAATACTGACCATTAATGTAACCAAACTCTTATGATACAACCACCGAGGCCATAGAGGGGACAGGATAGTGAGAGTGGGGGTGGTACAGAAGGACTAAACTCCCACTTTCTCTAATGGGAAGCTAGCTGTTGTTTAGTTGCTCAGTCATGTCCAACTCCTTGCAACTCCATGGACTGTAGCCCGCCAGGCTGCTCTGTCCAAAGCATTTCCCAGGCAAGAATACTGGAGTGGGTTGCCACTTCCTTCTCCAGGGAAACTTCCCAACTCAGGGTTCAACCTGCTTCTCTTACACTGGCAGATTCTTACCACTGAGCCAGCTTGGAAGAGACAATATACAATGAGAAGCAGCAATGAGAGCTTGTTATTTAAAGATATGACAGTTAATGCCAAAACGGACAGTGTTCTCTAGGGTTTGGGGGCAGGCGATTACTGCCCCTAAGTGATCGGACACGACTTAGCGACTACACCACCACCACCATAAATACTTTAAAAATAAGTGATAGAGAGGCCCACTCCCAGAAATTATGATTCCAATAAGGTTCAGGTTAGGCCTGATAATCTGAAATTTTATGCCCCGTGGTGATCCTGGGAGAGAGGCCTAGCAAAATGACAAGATTTTCTTAACAACTTATAGGCAAGGTCAGGACTAGACCACTAGGTTGCTGACCCCAGGTTACTGCGTCTTTACAGTAGCATTATGGGGTTTTAATAAATTCTCTTTAGAATTTTGCTCAAATATAAGATTACTGGCAACATTTGGTGCAGACCCACTATATGGATTTCATCTGTGAGCCTGCAACACAAGAATAAAGCAAAGTTACAAGATGAAGTGGGAAATTACAGGAGGTCGAAGGCTCACTGAGCTGCTAAAAATCATGAAAACCCAATCTGCTTTAAAGGAGAAGGAAGTGAGGAATAAGCAGTAAAGACAATGAAGAGCACTGGACAAATGAAATCCCTTATCTGGACAGAAGACCCAGGAAGAAAAGGATGGATGTGAAGGTTACCTTTGAATACGAATGCTTTGGTCTGCAAATCCCTGCGTGTCGATCATCACATCAGCTTCATCCAGGACAAACACACAAATCTTAGTCAAATCAATTAACTTTCGCTTGAAACACCAATCCAGGACAGTCCCAGGAGTGCCAATTACAATCTGTTTGGTGACATCCGTGCCTCTGGGAACTACAGAGAAAAGGGTTGGAAGGTCTTCTTTAGCTGGAAACCTCTCTGACCGTCTGGAATTCTGAGTCACGCAACACATTTCCGATTGGTCTCCCAAGGGCAAACCCTAAGGGTCATTGTGGTTTTTGATTTTACAGAGTTTTAGGAAAAGTCCCCGAGTTTCTTGGTTTACAGTAATGGTAACAGTCCTGAGTAACTGATTCTGCCTCACAGTCATTTAAAAAGCCGGCCTGCAACATCCCACCGTCCTACAGCAAAGTGGCACAGCGGTGAAAGGCCTACAGACCCTCCCCAAATGGAAAACCACCACAATGTCCATCAAGAGGTCCCATGGAAAAAATGATGGAATATTATACAGCTGGTCAAAAGGAGGACGTGGGGCTATACACACTGACACGAAAAGATGTTTAAGGTGCGTAAGTGTTTGAACAGTACAAAAAAAATGCTCCCATTTTTTGACAACACTCAAAAACAACCCCACAGGCTTGATAACAAAACCATAGTTGTCTTTGGAAATAGGTTTTTGAAAGATGAGAAAGAACAACTTACACTTTTACCTTTAAATTTTCTGGGTTTTAAAGACTTTTTTAAAGCTATATGCATGTAGCACTTTCATGAGTAAGTAAAACAATAAAAGCTGTTCTGTACAAAACTGAGCCTCACAGAAGAGAACAGGAAAAGCAGAGCTGCGGTTCCGGCTGTGGGAGTGATAAGCTAACATGCACCGGATCTTTATTACATGCTGGAGGTATACGCAGTGCTCCATCTCCATCATTCCATTAAATTCCAGTTAACAACTCTATGATACAGATGCCATTATGTCCTCATTTTAGAGGCGAGAAAGCAGAGAAGGTATTAATATACCATGACTGCTGGTGGAGTCAGGATCTAAAACACGAGCCAGGGAAACTTCCCTGGCAGTCCAGTCATTAAGACGTCAACGCAGGCAGCGCAGGTGTGATCCCTTGTCAGAGAACTAAGATCCCGCGTGTCACGGGGCTCGGCCAAAAGAAAAGATGAAATTTTAAAGTTGGCTGCTGCTGCTGCTAAGTCGCTTCAGTCACGTCCGACTCGGTGCGACCCCATAGACAGCAGCCCACCAGGCTCCCCCGTCCCTGGGATTCTCCAGGCAAGAACACTGGAGTGGGTTGCCATTTTCTTCTCCAATGCATGAAAGTGAAAAGTGAAAAGTGAAAGTGAAGTAGCTCAGTCGTGTCCGACTCTTAGCGACCCCATGGACAGACAGCAGCCTATCAGACTCCTCCGTCCAAGGGATTTTCCAGGCAAGAGTATTGGAGTGGGTTGCCATTGCCTTCTCCTAGAAGTTGGCTAAAAATAAATAAATAAAATAGTTAATTTAAATATATATATATCAGCCAGGACTGGCTCGCTGGTACATACTTTGATTTCCTCGAATGGCATACATCACTTGAACATCCACACAGAATTTCCCCATCCGTTCAACCACACGGCCAGTTTGCAGAGCCAGTTCGTAAGTAGGAGCCAAGCAGAGGCACTGACAGAGAGATAAGGGGGAAGGAAAAAGCTTCATAAGAGCCATTATGCAGTTCTGAAATACAATTAAAATCTGTGGAGGTATAGTGACATTATGTATAAAATAGGTAGCTAATGAGAAGCCACTGCGTAGCTCAGGGAACTCAGTGCTCTGTGCTGACCTAAATGGGAAGGAATCCAAGAGAGGGGGTATATGTGTCTGTGTGGCTAATGCACACTGCTGTCCAGCAGAAACTAACACAACATTGTAAAGCGGCGACACTCGTGTCTGCTCAGTCATGCTGGGCATGCTCAGTCAGGTAATGATTCTTTTTGGCCTCATGGACTGGAGCCCACCAGGCTCCTCTGTCCATGGGACTTCCCAGGCAAAAATCCTGGAGTGGGTTGCCATTTCTTTCTCCAGGGGATCTTCTTGACCCAGGGATTGAACCTGCCTCTCCTGCGCGCCAGTTCCAGCCCCTGCTCAGCCACTCTCTGACAACCGTCACCTCACAGGCAACCTCTCCTTCTCCAAAGCCGTTTCCTTCCGCTTTAAGTAAGAGGGACTGGGTGAGCTACAGCCTTATAGCCATCACTACTGAATGCTCATTTTATGTTGAGCAGAGTGCTAAAAATATGTATTATTTCACTCAATCTGCATGACACTCCTATAAGGCAGATACCCACTCATAGGGCAAGCACCGTGCTTGGTGTCAGGGTTCAAGGGCAAACTGGACAACTGTGATCCACACGTTTATAGATGTTATTTTTATTAACAAGAAAATGTACTCCAAAAGATATACTAACTCTCCCAAGGTTTTCCGCTGGTAAGTAGAGAGGCTGGTATTGGAACCAGTCGAACTATGAAGAATGTGCTCTCAGTCACTACCCTATATTCCTCTGATTTTAAGAAAGAATGTCTATTCTAAATATCACCACATCATGGCAGCACTACTGCCCATTACTAAAATACCACTGGCGCTGCAAGCATTCCTCTCTCTCTCAGCCTTTCCTTACCTGTGGAAACAATTTCAAGGCATTAACTCTGCTGAGCATTGCCAAGACAAAAGCAGCTGTCTTTCCTGTTCCAGACTGGCTCTGGGCTATGAGGTTCTGGGGTCTGTAGGAAAGAGGAGACGCTGGCCATCAACTGAATATGAGACCAAATATAACCAAGTTGCAACACTATTTCCCTGGAAACTCACGGATGTGCCAGCATCATTGGAAGAGCCATCTCTTGAATTTTGGATGGTCTATTAAATCCCATTGCATAGATCCCTTTTAGTAACTCTTCCTTGCTGTCAAAAAAAGAAATCAAATACTTGAAGGCTATGATGCATCAGTAGCCTCAGAAATACAAACATGAAAAGTGCACTTTTAAATTAGGCCACTTTGCAACTGAGTATGAAAAGTATTAATAATATATCTAAATCTCAACTCTCAAACATATACATTCATGCCTGTACATTTGGAGCACCAAAGCAATAAGTTATGTTATTAGCTTAGACCAAGCATAGTAGTAAGGGCCTAAAGGTGAACTCTCTCTTGAACCAAGAGAAAAAAAAAGGGGGGGAAACTCATCTGAGAGAAGTACAATTTTCCAGGAGAGTTTTGTTTTCCACACAAGCAGAAAACTAAGTGATATTTATCATTTATTTCTTTTTAATCAATGACAAACTTCTATGTTTTAATTGCAATCTTCAGAGAAGACAAAATTTCATTTAGGTGATTCTTAAATCAGTTCTATCTAGGAGAAGATGCAACATTAGCTTATTCTTCTAAGCTGGTATTTTAA
>SJYQ01104318.1:7384-25262 GCA_006410935.1 Redunca redunca
TGAAGAAGGAAAAGGAACCTACTCCGGTATTCTTACCTGGAAAATCATGTGGACATAAGAGCCTGGCAGGCTACAGTCCATGGAGTTGCAAAGGAGTTGGCCATGACTTAGCAACAAAAACAATTTTTTTGTAAATTATTTAAGAAATTATCTCCCAGGTTGAAGTTATAAAGATATTAAAGTATATACTAAATGCTTTACATTTTAGAGTTTCCATTTTGATCTTTAGTTTACCTTGAATGGACATTTTGTGTATGGGGCAAAATACGGAGGGCTTCCCTTGTAGTTCAGCTGGTAAAGAATCTGCCTGCAGTGCTGGAGACCTGGGTTTGCTCCCTGGGTTGGGAAGATCCCCTGGAGAAGGGAAAGGCTACCCACTCCAGTATTCTGGCCTAGAGAATTCCACGGACTGTATAGTCCATGGGGTCGCAAAGAGTCGGACACGACTGAGCGCATTCACTTTCACTCAAAATACAGATCCAATTTCACATTTTTCATTTTTCTAATCCATATTGGCCAATTTGTACCATCAATTCAGTTCAGTAGCTCAGTCATATCAAACTCTTTGTGACCCCTTGGACTGTAGCAAGCCAGGCTTCCCTGTTCATCACCAACTCCCAGAACTTTCTCAAACTCATGTCCATTGAGTCAGTGATGCCATCCAACCATCTCATCCTTTGTCGTCCCCTTCTCTTCCCGCCTTCAATCTTTCCCAGCATCAGGGTTGTTTCCAACGAATCAGTTCTTCACATCAGGAGGCCAAAGGATTGGAGTTTCAGCTTCTGCATCAGTCCTTCCACTGAATATTCAGGATTGATTTCCTTTAGGATGGACTGATTGGATCTCCTTGCAGTCCAAGGGACTCTCAAGAGTCTTCTCCAACACCACAGTTCAAAAGCATCAATTCTTCTGCACTCAGCGTTCGTTATAGTCCAACTCTCACATCCATACATGACTACTGGAAAAGCCATAGCTTTGACTAGACGGACCTTTGTTGGCAAAGTAATGTCTCTGGCTTTTTAATATGCTGTCTAGGTTTGTACCATCACACTATCTTAATTTTGTGGTTAAGTGATTTTATAATATATTCTAAAAACTGGTAGAGCTAGTCTTTCCTCTCTCTTCTTCAGAAATACCTAGGATATATTTGCAAAGCAGAAATAGAGACACAGACGTAGGACACAAATATATGGAAGCAGGGAAGGGGACATGGAATGAATTGGGAGATTGGGATTGACATATATATGCTGCTGCTGCTGCTAAGTCGCTTCAGTCATGTCTGACTCTGTTCGACCCCATAGACGGCAGCCCACCAGGCTCCGCCATCCCTGGGATTCTCCAGGCAAGAACACTGGAGTGGGTTGCCATTTCCTTCTCCAATTCATGAAAGTGAAAAGTGAAAGTGAAGTCACTGAGCCGTGTCCAACTCTCAGCGACCCCATGGACTGCAGCCTACCAGGCTCCTCTGTCTATGGGATTTTCCAGGCAAGAGTACTGGAGTGAGGTGCCATTGCCTTCTCCATATATATGCTAGTGTGTATAAAATAGATAAGAGATGAGAACTGACTGTATAGTACAGGGAACTCTACTCAATGTTCTGTGGTGACCTAAATATATATATATGTGTGTGCATATGTACACACATGTGTGTATGTATACACACATACATGTAGCTGATTCGCTTTGCTGTACAGCAGAAACTAACACAATATTGTAAAGTAACTATACTCCAATAAAAAAAAGAAATATTTAGGGTATCTTCCTTCCATGGTGGCTCAGATGGTAAAGCGTCTGCCTACAATGTGGGAGACCTGGGTTTGATCCCTGGGTTGGGAAGATCTCCTGGAGAAGGAAATGGCAACCCACTCCAGTACTCTTGCCTGGAAAATCCTATGGACAGAGGACCCTGGTAGGCTACTGTCCATGGGGTCACAAAGAGTCGGACACGACTGAGTGACTTCACTCACTTCCTCTCCCATATTGATTTACAATCAGTTATTAGGCTTAATTATAAAAAAGCTCTATGGTGATTTTGATCAAGGTTGCATTGAATCTAAAATTGACTGTAACAAATATTTCTCTTTGGAGACCTGGGATAGATATTATCTCCATTTAAATAATGTTTATTTATCTGGCTGCGCCAAGTCCTAGTTGTGGCACGTAGGATCTTTAGTTTCAGCATGTAAACTCTTAGTTGTGGCATGTGGGATCTAGTTCCCTGGACCAGGGATCAAACCCTGGACTCCTTGCACTGGGAGCTTGGAGTCTTATCCACTGGACTATCAGGGAAGTCCCGATATTGTCTCTGTTTATTTTCCCCCAATTTTTAATTTTGGAACAGTAATCAGGACTCTACAGAATATCCACAAAAACAGTAAAGCAACACCACATACCCTTGCAACAGTTGTTTTAGGTCTCTATATTTATATAAATACTAGTATGTTCTTTTGTTCTGAATCACTTGAGAGTAACTCTCAAATTATGAAATCGTATTCCCAAATATTTCTGCATATAACTGCCAAGTACTGAGTAATGATCATATTCAGGAAATCTGACATTGTTGCATTATTATTTTCTAATAAAGTTCTTATTAAAAATTCTTCAATTTTCCCCTTAATGTCCTCCATACTGATTTAAAAAGGTGGGATCAAAGAGCTTACATCATATTTAATTGCTTTGTCTTTTTTTCTTCTTTAATCTAGATCCGTTTCTAGCCTGTCACTGACCTATGATTTTTTTGTTTTTTATGAAATTTTTGAAAGTACAGGCCAGATTTTTTGCAAAAATGTTCTTCAATTTAGATTCAAAATGGTTGTGTAAATATACACTCCCACTAGTAATTGTCATGTGTTTTTCTTTCCCTCAAGATTAGATTCAGTGTTTGTGGGAGGAATACTTTATCATTGATATGTCTATCTCAGTGTATCACACCTGAAGGTAAAATGTCAGTAGTGTATTTATTGTTGACATTAGCTTTGATCATTTGTTGAGGAAGTATCTCTTGGTAATATATTTAATTACATGTAAATCTTACATAACTTGGTTATAATTATGCCTAACTATAATATTGTTGCTATTATAGTTGGAATCTTTTAAATATTGTTCTCTATGGCAAATATTTGCTGCTGGTGTATAGAAATGCAATCTCACAAACGTTTGTCCAATTGCCTTGCTCTGTTAATAATTCTAATAATCTGTGAACTTTTAATTTCATTTTATGTGGACAATCATATTATCTGTACTTAATGACAACTATATTTCTTCTTTCCCAATTAGTTATGCCTGAATGTCTTTTTCACCTATTAGGGCTGAAGTTTCTCCTTTGCACCATCTCATCCCTGTGCTTCCTTGCCATATAAAATTTTTTCTCTTCTGAAACTAAGGAAGGGCCAAGTATGTATGTTTCCCTACCAGTTTGTCCCTTTCTGTTGTCTTAATTTCTTTCTGTCCCTGTGATTCTTTGTCAATATCCATTTACTCAGAAATTTCTATAGGTCATGGGAACCTGGATAAACTTGTCTGGTGGAAACTCATCTGTGGAGATTTAGCAAGATTAGTGAGGTGGAGTCAAAATAAAGCTTTAAAGGTGAAGGCAACTCCCTCAGGGGTTGGTCCAGGAATTCCAGGAGAAAGTATTACCAAGTGAGCCAAAGTCTTGAGAGCCTTACCGAATACAGGTGGGTTTATACTCAGAGACAGCTGTGGCTTTGTCTGGCTGACTCTGTTGACCTACCACATTTCATGGCTTTGAAGGAGACGGGATTGAAGAGCAGAAAGGATTATACCAAGAGATGCAGTGATGGGAGTAGGTCATCCTGAGCTTGGCTTTATTCTCTGCCATTTCAGGGCTGAGAAACTGGGTCCTTGGAACAGGCCAACATAACGGCAGGTCTCTCTTTGATTCCCCCAGGCAGGCATAGTCCCCACTCCATCAGCACCTGCCTGAAACGTGGCTGTCTCTCCCACCAGACTGGCACTCTTCAAGGGCAAGGCCAACTTCTTATATTTTCCTGGGGTCCTTAGCACCCAGCATGGTGGGGAAGGGACATCAGAAAATGCTTGATCATTAACATTTGTGTGGTAGCACAGAGCATGTCTGTTCACAGAGATCATCCAGGCATAATCTATTCTTCTGAAAGTCACAATTCTGTGAAACATGGTAGAGATCATCCTGCATTTTATAGCCAAGAGGTACAGAGAGGTGAGCTATGAATTCAGTTTCAAACTGCTGTTAAGTGTCTGTCTGTCTGTATGCTGCTTCACGTGTGCTGTCTCCGGAGGGGTCCATATCTGGAGGGAGGCTGGTGTCCTCCCACTAGAGAGCATTTGGTGTATGGGGAATTTCCTCTGGGTGGAGTGATAGGGAGCTCTGTCTGGTGTCAGCATCCTGTGATTCTCTCCCCAGCAGAGTCTGCCTCCTTTGGTCAGCAGAGGGAAGCAGTGAAACAGAACTTTCTGAAGCCCTAGACTGGGTTCGCTCTACTTTGCATGGTCAGAGCCTCTGCAGAGTTTTAGGCAAGTGATAGTGACTGCTATTTACCGAACACCTACTATGTGCCACAGTTATTATAATATATATTATTTCTAGTCTTTAAAACAGCTGTGCATAGAGGGGATGACCATATTCATTTTCTGGATGGGGAAACTGACTCAGAAATGAAGTCACTTGCCTGTGGCCATGGAGCTGGTGAATGGTATACCTGGCATGTGAACCAGCTGTGCTGGTTCCGAAAAGTTGGTGTGTCTCCGTTAGCAAGCCCAGGACAAATGTCTGTTGAACAAACTTGTTGAATGAAGTCAAGACAGGGTCCTTCTCCCTCTCAGACACCCTACTCCTCCCAGCCATCCTTCTTCTTGGGGTGAACACCACACAGGGCTGAGAGCAGATCTCTAGCTTGAGGAGGAGATATTTCTGCTCCCTGCCTTCCCTCTCCTAATTCTGTCACTGCCCAAAGTCTTCCATAATGTCTTTTTTTCTTTCTTTTATTAATTTAATTTTTTTGGTTGTGCTGGGTCTTTGTTGCTGTGCACAGGCTTTCTCTAGTTGTGGTGAGCAGAGGCTCTTTGTTGCAGGCATGGCTTCTTATTGTGGTGTATTCTCTTGTTGGGGAGCATAAGGTTGGTAGTTGCAGCACACAGGCTCTAGAGGGCAGGCTCAGTCGCTGAGGCACATGGCCTTAGTTGCTCAGTGGCATGTGGAATATTCCCGGACCAGCGATTGAACTTATGCACCTTGCATTGACAGGTGGATTCTTATCTACTGTTATCACCAGGGAAGGTCTGCTCTTTTCTTTCTGAATATATCTCCAGTACTTATTTTCCATCCAAAGCTGGGACAGGAAACAGAAACTTGGGGCTAGGAACGGACAGGACTGGACTGCTGACCTCTGCTGCTAGTCTTACATCCAGGTGATCCTCAGTGGCCTTTGCCCGAGTGTAAGTCTCCAGCCTCTCTTGTCAGCCCTCCTCACCGCTCTCCTCCCTCCAAGTCTTTCCACCTCCCCACATTAATCTCCACGTTAGCCAGAGTGACTAATGCTTCAGTTCCCTTTATGGCCTCAGTCCTCCCCATGGCCTCTAGAGTCAAGCTCCAGGTCCTCAGCCTGGCCTTCAAGGCTGGGCATGCTCTGGGCCTGACCTGCCTCTCCAGCCTCTCCTCTCAGTCTGAACCATCCTCACGCCCTGTGCTCCTGGAATTATCTGACAGCTGGCTGACTGTGCCTTGCCTCTTTGGTCTTGGCTATCCATGTCACTTTTTTCTGCTAGGGAATGCTTGCTTATCTTTCCAGATGCAGTTCTAATGACCCCTCTTCTGGGAATGCTTCCACGACCTTCCTTTCTACCCCAGCTGTAACAAATTCCTCACCATGGTTCCAGCAACAGGAAACACTTGACTGCCCTGATTTGTTCTGTACTTTTCTCTCCCCCTCCTCTGGGAGTTCCTCCATGTCTGAGATAGCTCTGTGTCTCCAGCCATAAGCACTAGCATTAGTAGCTGAGGATAGTAGTAGCTTACTGGGTATCTGTTGAATGCATGAACTCAGCCTCAGATGGCTTCTCTGCTCAGGCCTGTGGCTTCAGGCTACTGCTGCTCTGATCGCCTCTAAAGTTGTGCAAAGTGGTATGAAGAAAGAACTGGCTTCAGTGTCGCTGCTGGTTAGGCTCCCCCTTCCTCTGGACACCCTTCCACAATGAAGGAGCATTCTCCACCACATCCTACCAGGCCCAGAGGTATACCCTACTTTGAAGCATAAGCCTTGAGACACATACCCTCCTTCCTTCCCTCCCCACCACTTCCCTCTCCAAAAGTCTGCCAAGAGCCTAGTAAATCTCTGTGCAGCAGCTGACACCCCCTGTTGCCTCCTGGCATTACTCACCCCTTGTCATTTGTCAGGAGAGAGGGAGAAGGAGCAGGTGTGGCTGGAGATAGTAAGGAGTGAAGGTAGAGCGGGTGAGTCATACTCTGACGTTCTAGGGCTGCCATCCTCTCGGTGAAAGGGCAAATGCTGATTCAGCAGAAGTAGCTTCTTCTCTTTGGCCCTCTTTTCAGGGATGGGGTGAATGATTTAGTGTCAGAAACCCCAGGGTCTCCCCTGAGGGAAGGTCCTCAGAGCTATCTGAGCCAGCCTGCTGCCTTTTAGCAGAACCTGGTTCATACTTTCTGCCCTTGTCCTCTCTTTATCCAGACATGTTTGTGATACTTATGGTCTGATTTGCTTTTTCACTTTCACTTTCAGACACTAACCATGCTGTGAAGGGGCTCAGGGTTTAATACATCTATGCTGATTTTAACTGTCTGCTTTAGTCGAGTTTTGATCATGGGAAGAACCATCACCCATCTCTGGGTGTGTCCAGCACAGTCCTGGTCAGTCCCGACGTCAGTTCCAGATACTCATTCCCGAGTCCGCAAATTGCTGTACTCTCTTGTAGCAGTGTTTGTAGTGAACACCATAAATTTTACACATTTGCCAAATTTTAAGCAAACAGGTGCATGGTATGGAAACAAGCCCCAAATGGTTTCAGTTGTACCAGGTGTACACCAGTGTAGTTCAATGCCCAGGGCAGAGAGGAGTGAGCTTACTACCTCCTGAGGGTGGGGGTGTCAGGCAACTAGCAGCATTTCCCTGGGTTTCCCAAAGTCCTCTAGGCTGTGCAGTCACACTACCCTTGATACTCAAATAGAAACATCCGAGATGCATTTCCACACATGGTGGAAAACTAGCATGACCCTCACAATATTTTCAGAAGCTTCTGTTTCTCTTGGTGATTTCTTGGTTGTTGTAGTGATCTTAAACTTGTCTACAAATTCTTCCTATCAGAAAAGTGAAGTCTAATTCCTTCCCCTTGATGATGGTCTGGCTTCAGTGATTTATTTCTCATAAACAAAAAGAGGCGAGGGACTTCTCTGGCAGTCCAGTGGTTAGGACTCCACGCTCCCACCGCAGGGGGCATGGGTTCGATCCCTGGTTGGGAGCTAAGATCCCACATGCCATGCAGCATGGCCAAAAAAGCAAAAGCAAAAACCAAAAAGCTGGAAAGAGGCAAAGGTGATGCTATCTGATTCCTGAGGCTAGATTGCACCAGATGATAGAGCTTCTCTCAGGCTCTCTTTCTGCCTACTTGCTTTTGGAACCTGGCTGCCACACTGTGAGGAAGCCCAGGCCACATGAAGAGGCCATGCACAGGTGTTCTGGCCAACAGCCTTAACTGGGGCTCCAGGTGCCAAAAGTGAGTGTCAGGTTTGTCACTTTTGAATGAGGAAGCCTTTGAGAGGACTCCAGCCCTAGGAGGTCTGGCTGCCACCATGCTGCATCCTCGTAGCACCATCCTCTTTCTGTGTCGTTTGGGTCCACACGCACCATTGCGCCTCCTCCTTCATCCCCACAAAGCATCACTCATGCAAGGTTAGTACATGTGCTGGATGATATCAACGACTTGGGGCCGCAGAGGGGAGCTGCAGCAAAGATCAGGACAAATGAGAACTTGAATTTGAATATTAGACTCCCATTAGGGAAGATTCACAGGCACTCCACAGGGGATTTTTGCTGGTTCTACAAGCAAGGCCTTCTGCCCTCACTGTGGGGCTCTCTTCCCACTCTCAGTCCTCCTCTCCCTCTTCACTTGCATTAGTCCAACCATCACAGTGTTAGTCCATAAATGTAAGCCTGCAAGAAATGAAAGATCATTTCTCTACATGCAAACTTATTTTCTTTCCCCAATGCCCTTCCTACAGGTTGTGGAAATGTATCTCAGTCAACTCGGGATCTCCTCACTCCTTCTTCCAGGTGTGTGTCAAGTTCTGGGAGTCACTGCAGCACTATTGAGGCTGGGCTGTGGGGCGCCTGTTCTCTCCTGAGTGTACATGGTTCTGCCTCACTCTCTTACTGTCAGTTAGTAAAGGTGGCCACTGTGTCTTCCCTCGTGTCCAAACACAAGGTCTTTGCAGGTCAAACTCCCTCCTAGTTGCCCCTGAACGCCCCCTGGGAGAACAGAGCATGCATCTGCTCCTGTGCTGTGAGGCTCTGAAGACCCATCAGCCTAGAAGCACCATGCAGCCCCTTCCTCAGCACCTTTCCAGAGCCACCTGGGCCATGCTGCTTTCCTAGGCTTGACCCAGGGAGGATGTGTGTCCCTTTTCCCTGAGTTCCCACACAGGTAACACGAGGACTTTCTCAGGGACTTGCCAGAGTCACACCTCTTCTTCACTCTTCACTGGCTCTTTCTCTGTCCCTGTGCTGTAGAATCTGGAGTCACAAAACACACCTCGGAGGACACTTAAAGACAGTGGAGTACAGTTTATTACACCAGTTTATATTGGTACACCAGTACCAGTTCTAAGGGGAATTGGTTTACAACAAGGACCCTGATGATTTTGGAGGACTTGGTTTTATACCCTCTGCTACATGACTGGTCACGTTAGTAGTTAGTTTTATAACATGCAGGTGCTGAAAAATTAACAATTACATGTAGGTGCAGGCGCTATCATTAATCTGACTGAGACAACCTGACCTTTACTTCTAGTCTTTGTTTGCCATCTGTGAGGAGGGGGTTCCTGGTTTTTCTTTAATAATGGTTGACAGGGTCCATGCCCAGTTCACATCCTGCCTTAAGAAGGTGGACAGTCTTCAAGATGGAATCCCTCTTGCCCTCTTCCCAGTGGCCCCAACATTCCCTCCTCCTGATGCTCATCTTATCTTTAACTAATGATGGGCATCAGTCATGGGTAAATATTGTACATGGGGACTAGGTAGCTGTAGCAAGGCTGTCAGTCTAGAGGTTATACACGGAGTTATACATTGAAGAATTCAAGGCCTAAAAATAATACAGCGATTATAAAAAGATTTTTCCACCAATCACCTTTGATCCAAGAAAATTCCAATGACCAAAAATGGAGTGTTATCATTAGACATAGCTTTTACCTCAAATGTCACCCATGGCCTTGATCAGCTTGGTTAGAGTTCAGATTACATCAAGAAAGAATCAACAGGTTGTGAGTTACTAAAGAAAGAAATGTTTCTCATTTTTGTTTCAAGAATGAGCAGAGGGGACTAAATTCCCCTCTGTTTAAGGGAGACACCCACCAAGGAAGTCCATCCATCGCCGACAAAGGCATGACTCCACAAACCCAACAGTTAAAGTTTGCATATGACTGGGCCCAGGACAGGAACACATTATCCTGAGTTTGCAGTCCTGGCAGGGTCGTCATGCGGATCAGGAACAGCAGGAATCATCCGAAGCGGCTCCATCCTGGATCCGGTCTCTGTTGGAAGATGAGTCGGGTCAGTGGTTCTTCCAGGTTAGGATGGGCAGTCCAGTGTCCCTTTTCCTCCACTGCTGTCTTGAGCCGAGTGTGGTGAATCCAGGGAGTGATACCTGGAACTTTAACTGCAGTGGGAGTGGTTAGTACAATTGTGTGTGGCCCTTTCCAGGTGGGGGCAGTGTCTGCTACTTCCATTCCTTTACCCACACTAAATCTCCTGGTGAGTATGGGTGTACAGTAGTGCCTAGAGAGAATGGAATTCTCTCCTGAACATAGGTGATGATGTCATAGATCACCTTCCCCAACTGTTTCAGTTGCCGTGACACCTCCATCCTTCCTGTTTGTAAATTTCCCTTTACTTCCCAAATAAGCAGGGGAGGCCTCCCAAACATTATCTCACAGGGGGAATATCCATGCAACTGGGGGGATCATTCTGATTCTCATTAACACTAATGGCAGCATGTCCATTCAGGGGGCACCAGTTTCTTGCACCCATTTTGCCAAAGTCACCTTGATAGTCTGGTTCATTTTCTCAACCATTCCTGAGCATTGTATGTATGTAGTTTGTATGTATATATGTATGTATACAGTAACCTAGACAGCATATTCAAAAGCAGAGACATTACTTTGCTGACTAAGGTCCGTCTAGTCAAGGCTATGGTTTTTCCAGTAGTCATGTATGGATGTGAGAGTTGGACTGTGAAGAAGGCTGAGTGCCGAAGAATTGATGCTTTTGAACTGTGGTGTTGGAGAAGACTCTTGAGAGTCCCTTGGACTGCAAGGAGATCCAACCAGTCCATTCTGAAGGAGATCAATCCTGGGATTTCTTTGGAAGGAATGATGCTAAAGCTGAAACTCACCTCATGCGAAGAGTTGACTCATTGGAAAAGACTCTGATGCTGGGAGGGATTGGGGGCAGGAGAAGAAGGGGACGACCCAGGATGAGATGGCTGGATGGCATCACTCGATGGACGTGAGTCTGAGTGAACTCCAGGAGTTGGTGATGGACAGGGAGGCCTAGCGTGCTGCGATTCATGGGGTCACAAAGAGTTGGACACGACTGAGTGACTGAACTGAACTGAACTGATACAGACCTATACACTATATGTAGTTTCTGTTTAATATTCACTGCTTTGCAAACCAGTTGGAGTAACTTAGCCATAAATGTGGGCCCATTATCTGATCCTATACTCAAAGGGAACCCAAAGCTAATGTACATGGGGCTACTTCCTTTGCTTTCTCAGTCTTGGTGGGGTAAGCGTCCATCCATCCCGTAGAAGTACATACCAACACCAGCAAATGTTTGCATCCTTGGCATGGTTTTACCTCAGTGAAGTCCACCTCCAGATGTTCAAATGGAGCGATCCCCTTTAATTGTATTTGGGAGGTGCTGTCTCCATGGGATCCAGGTTATTTTTAGCACAGTTATGCGTAGGCTTGCATTTGCACACAAGGCTGTTAGACATGGTTTGGCTGAAATCTCTCAAGTCTTTGTTTTTTGCAAATGGATGGATTGATGAAAATCCATAACCAGTTGAAATGCCACCCCTAGAGGGATGAAAAGTCTCCCATCTGAGAGTTTCCATCATCCATCCTCCCACCGTGTTCCTTGCTCAGTTCGTGCCCAGGTGGTTTCTTCCTTGTCATAGTCTGGGGCTGCTTGGGTGGTTAGTAGGCTAGACACCACAGGCATCATCGTAAGTTTGGTTGCTATATTGTACTGGGTGGCTGGTTGCTTTGTTGCTCGATTGGCCAGACAGTTCCCTTTTCCCTGAGGTGTGTCCACCCTTTGGTGGCCCCTACAGTGTATTACTGTGTATAGGTCCGTCTAGTCAAGGCTATGGTTTTTCCAGTGGTCATGTATGGTTGTGAGGGTTGGACTGTAAAGAAAGCTGAGCACCAAAGAATTGATGCTTTTGAACTGTGGTGTTGGAGAAGACTCTTGAGAGTCCCTTGGACTGCAAGGAGATCCAACCAGTCCATCCTAAAGGAAATCAGTTCTGAATATTCATTGGAAGGACAGATGCTGAAGCTGAAACTCCAATACTTTGGCCACCTGATGTGAAGATCTGAATCACTGGAAAAGACCCTGATGCTGGGCAAGATTGAAGGTGGGAGGAGAAAGGGGCAACAGAGAATGAGATGGTTGGATGGCATCACCGACTCAATGGACATGAGTTTGAGAAAGCTCTGGGAGTTGGTAGCGGACAGGGAAGCCTGGCATGCTGCAGTCTGTGGGGTCGCAAAGAGTCGGACATGACTGAGGAACTGAACTGAACTGACAGTGTATTACTGCTGCTGCAGTGGGTTTTCACAGTGCTTCCAACAGTAGCAGAATTTCCTCTTTTTATCTCCTTAGCAGTTGCAGTTAATAGCCCTCTTTCGTTATATATGGCCCCGAGTACATGTAAGTTAGTGAAGGCATACCATGAATCAGTGTGTGTGTGTATATATATATGTGTATGTATATATATATATATATATATTTGAAAGTGAATGTGAAGTCGCTCAGTCGTGTCCGACTCTTTGCGACCCCGTGGACTGTAGCCCACCAGGCTCCTCCACAAGAATACTGGGGTGGGTTGCCATTTCCTTCTCCAGGGGATCTTCCCAACCCAAGGATCGAACCCAGGTCTCCTGCATTGCAGACAGAGGCTTTACCGTCTGAGCCACCAGGGAAGCCCTACCTTTAGCCAATTTTAGGGCTTATATAAGTGTTGAGAGCTCTGCTAGTTGAGCCGACTTAGTGTGTGGGGAGTCATCCTGCCTCTTCTACTGTATCCTTTGTGGTTACCGCATCCAGATAGCTCGTCCCATCTGTGTAGTCTCATCCGGTTGACTTAAGGGGACGTCTCTGAGGTCCATTTGGCTAGAAAAGACTTCCTCTAACATCTCCTCACAGTTGGGAGGCCCTTAGCTCACTGGCAAATAAATTGCTGGGTTTAGAGCTTGACAGTGTTTCCACCTTTATGTGGGGACTTTCACATAAGAGTCCTTGATCTGAGAGATGGAAAGTCACTTTGCCCCAGACCCCCCGTTAGGAGAGTGACTGTGGCATGCAGTGCTTTTAACAGCTGTCCCGTAGTCAGTTTGTCAGTCTCTTATGAAAATGGCAACAGCTGCCACTTCTCTCAGACATGGGGGCCAGCCAGAGGCTACGGGACCCAGCCTCTTTGATAAATAAGCCACAGGTCGCTGCCCTGAGCCTGTTGTTTGTGTCAGCAATCAGAGTGCTACTTGTTCTTTCTCGTGGACATACGGAATGAAAGCTTGGTTAAGTCAGAGAGGCCCAGTGCGGGGTCCTCTCTCACAGCTCTCTTTAATTGTTCAAAAGCATGATTCTGCTCTGGCTCCCAAGTTAGAGAGTCATTCCCGGGACCTGTAGTGGCAGCACACAGGGGTTTAGCTATCTGTGAAAATCCAGGTATCCAGATCTGGCAAAACCTCATGGCTTCTAAAGATTCTCTCACTTGCCTTTTGGTAGTAGGCTGGTTTATCTGACCGATCACTTGTTTTTGTTCTGTGCCCAACGCACGCCTCCCCTTCTTTATAATAAATCCCAGGTACTTTACCTCAATCTGGCAGATTTGAGCCTTTTTCCATGATACCTTATATCCAGCCTGGTCCAACAAGCCCAAGAGAGTCTTAGTTCCTTCCCAGCACTGAGAACAAGTCTCTGCCATCAGGAGTAGGTCTTCTACATATTGTAGGATCTGACACTTAGTAGTGTCCAATGGGAAGGAGAGATCTCCTTGCCTGCCAGGGCTTCCCCAAATATCATAGGGGAATTTTTGAATCCTTTGTGGCAGCTGAGTCCAAGTGAGCTGGGTCTTCCAAACTGTCCTGGGGTCTTCCCATTTGAAGGCAAAAATTCTCTGGCTAACTGGAGCCACTTATACAAAAGAAAGCCAAACAAGTAAAATACCGGGCATTAGGAGGCATTAGGCTTACTAAACTCAAGTCCTGAACTAGCTGATAATCTTTTTCCCTGTTCTTCTTCACTGGGAGGATAGGGGTGTTCCATGGTGATTGGCATTCCACCAGTATGCCTGCCTCCTTCAGCCTATCAATGTGGAGCTTGATTCCCTCCCTGACAGCCAGCAGTATAGGATATTGTTTTTTCCTTATGGACTGGGCCCCCACCTTTCGCTCTATTATCACCAAAGGGTGGCTTTTCACAAGTCCTGGGGGGTTACTTTCAGCCCACACTTCAGGAAACAGCTTTGTTAGAGCTTCCAGGGTCTGCAACACCCCCCTCACCCCCTTCCCCGGATGACTAATACAGCTTCCATTCATCTTTCCTGGGTATCATCACAGACAGGAGGAAAGTCTCTGTTCCCACTTGCAATTTCAGCAGCGATTTCTATCATCTGGGTGCTGGTAACAGCAGAGAACCCCTCCGTCTTTTGGTGTTTCCTTCTAATATCTGGATAGGACTGGGCCACGAAGGTGGCATGTAAGGGCCTTTGGTTTTCAGGGATCTCTGGATCAAAGTGGGTGTATTGTCAAAAGTCCTCACACAGTGTCTCATAAAACTCTGTGGGAGTCTTGTCTGCCTTTTGGATCACAGGGTTAGTCTTGGCCATGCTAGTAGGCTTGCGAGCCCTCCTCTTGAGGCCTTGTATAATGGCTGTCTTATACTGTTCTAAGGATTGCTTACCTTAGTCAGTGTCAAAGTTCCAGTCTGCTGTTGTGTCCGGAATGGCTTCTCAGGCCCAACTTTCAGGGTCCAGTTGGCCCTCTGGTGCATTTTCTCAGAGCCACTTATGTGCCTCTGTGAGGATCTGGTGTCTTTCTTCTGTACTGAAGAGGGTGAGGAGAAGCTGGGCTATGTCATCCCACATCAGTTGGCAGGTCCTGAAAATAGTCTCCATTAGATGCATCATACCTTGTGGCTTCTCAGAATAAGGAGGGGTGTGCCTTTGCCAGTTCAAGGGATCCATGGTAGAGAATGGCTTATAGTAAAGAGCAGTGGGGCCAGGATGGATGTGCCTGTCTGGCCCTCCTGCAGTACTGGTTTGACCTCCCTAAGAGGCATTTGCAAAACTTCTCTCTCTTGAGGTCCCTTTGTAGACCTCAGCTGCCTCTAAACACTTGATTCTCCCTTTTCCCCTCTTCTAAACTGGGGAGGGGTGGGTATAATGTTGGTGCAGTAGCTCCCATTGTACTTGGTGGTGCAGTAGGAGGGAGAGAAACCTGCTCCACAGAGGGAGGCAGAGGAGGAAAGTCTTTCTTTTCTCTTGCTCTTTCCTCTTGTTCTGGGGGTCCCCTTCGTGTTTCCCAGTATGGAGGGGGAGGTGGGATTTCCTCCTCCTCCGGATCATAATATAATTCCTTTACTTTTTCTCACTTGGATTTTGCCTGCGCCAGAAAAATCTTGCTTTCTCTTTTCCCAAGATAACATACCTGGGCCCAAGGGGGTGTATTCTGTACAATTAGTAGCCATGAGTACTGGAACTGGTCTGGGTGGCCTGGCTACCACAGAGTACACAGCCCAAACTTTGTCCAATTTTAGGGTTCCCTCTGAGGACCATCCTACCCCAAAGGATGGCCAGTCTATCTCACAAAAGGTTCTAAGCTTGTCTGGGGTTAACTTTATACCATAGTCTCCTCTAAAGCCCTTTTTGAAGTTTTAAATCATGTATTCAAGAATGGTTGGCTTGGATTCTCCACTACCTATCCTACTTTTCACATTTCTTCGATCACGTACAGAAAGTCCAACTTCTATTTTGTCGCTCCTTTGCCAGGGTTATGTACCCCAGCCACTGCTGATGTCTCCACTCAAAGCACAACTGCCACTTGACCTCGGTTACGACCAGGGTGGAAAAGGCCTTACTTACTGTTTCAGTGGTAATACCTCTCATGTTTTTCTCTCAGAAGCCAGCCAAATCCAAGCAATTAAGGCTTCCATGTACTACTCCTTGCATAAGTCTGATTCTGGAGAGATCCAAGTCTGTCTTATCATGGGTTGGTGCGGACAAACATGCGTCCAGAGCCACAGTTCCCAGTCCAGTCCTAAACAACGTTTGGGAGGTCCCTGAATCCCTAAGGAGAACTGGAGGGTGTTTCGGCAAAGGGGACAGTCCCTTGGAAGCCAGAAAATACACTGACAAACAGCCAGCACAGATTCAGTTAACAGAGTCTTACTTATTTCAGTCAACAATTCCCCACAGCCTACGAGGACACAGCTGCCGCAGACTCATCCAACCCCAAGGGGTTGATCAGGCCCCTTCTTCCACTATTACAGTGAGACGTACCTGTGTGCACTTCCCTTCTGTTGTCTACAGTCCTGTGAAATCCACCTAGAAAGAAGTCGATTAAACAAGAGCTGATTCAGGGGAGGAGGCGCCTTGCCTTCCGGAGGCTCTCATCCCAGCGAGCCACAGGAGGCGGCTCAGTGGGCCTGTCTCTCTGAGGGTTTCCCAGCCAACGCACCAGAGATGTTGCAGAATCTGGAGTCACAAAACACACCTCGGAGGACATGCAAGACAGTGGAATACTGTTTATTACGCCAGAGGGTCCAAGGGGAATTGGTTTACAACAAGGACCCTGATGATTTCGGAGGACTTGGTTTTATACCCTCTGCTACATGACTCTTTACACATTAGTAGTTAGTTTTACAACATGTAGGTGTTGAAGAATTAACAATTATAACATGCAGGTGCAGACACTATTGTTAATCTAACTGAGACAATCTGACCTTTATTTCCAATCTTTGTTTCCCATCTGTGAGGAGGGGGATTCCTGGTGTTTCTTTAACAATGGTTAACAGGGTTCAGGCCCAGTTCACATCCTGCTTTAAGATGGCTGACAGTCTTCAAGATGGAAGCCCTCTTGCCCTCCTCCCAGTGGCCCCAACACCTGCAGTACCTATTCATTTGGTCTCAGTTATGGGAAGGTGGTACCAATTGTTCATGTTCAGTTTAGTTCAGTTCAGTCGCTCAGTTGTGTCCGACTCTTTGCGACCCCATGAACTGCAGCATGCCAGGCCTCCCTGTCCATCACCAACTCCCGGAGTCCACCCAAACCCATGTCCATTGAGTTGGTGATAACCATCCAACATCTCATCCTTTGTCGTCCCCTTCTCCTCCTGCCCTCAATCTTTCCCAGCATCAGGGTCTTTTCAAATGAGTCAGCTCTTGGCATCAGGTGGCCAAAGTATTGGAGTTTCAGCTTCAATATCAGTCCTTTCAATGAACACCCAGGATTGGTCTCCTTTAGGATGGACTTGTTGGATCTTCTTGCAGTCCAAGAGACTCTCAAGAGTCTTCTCCAACTCCACAGTTCAAAAGCATCAATTCTTCAGCGCTCAGCCTTCTTCACAGTCCAACTCTCACATCCATACATGACCACTGGAAAAACCATAGCCTTGACTAGACGGACCTTTGTTGGCAAAGTAATGTCTCTGCTTTTGAATATGCTGTCTAGGTTGGTCATAACTTTCCTTCCAAGGAGTAAGCATCTTTTAATTTCATGGCTGCAGTCACCATCTGAAGTGATTTTGGAGCCCCCCAAAATAAAATCTGACACTGTTTCCACTGTTTCCCCATCTATTTGCCATACAGTGATGGGACCGGATACCATGATCTTCGTTTTCTGAATGTTGAGCTTTAAGCCAACTTTTTCACTCTCCTCTTTCACTTTCATCAAGAGGCTCTTCAGGCCCCCTTCACTTTCTGCCATAAGAGTGGTGTCATCTGCATATCTGAGGTTATTGATATTTCTCCCAGCAATCTTGATTCCAGCTTGTGCTTCTTCCAGCCCAGCATTTCTCATGATGTACTCTGCATGTAAGTTAAATAAGCAATGTGACAATACACAGCCTTGATGTACTCCTTTTCCTATTTGGAACCAGTCTGTTGTTCCATGTCCAGTTCTAACTGTTGCTTCCTGACCTGCATACAGGTTTCTCAAGAGGCAGGTTAGGTGGTCTGGTATTCCCATCTCTTTAAGAATTTTCCACAGTTTATTGTGATCCACACAGTTAAAGGCTTTGGCATAGTCAATAAAGCAGAAATAGATGTTTTTCTGGAACTCTCTTGCTTTTTCTATGGTCCAGCAGATGTTGGCAATTTGACCTCTGGTTCCTCTGCCTTTTCTAAAACCAGCTTGAACATC
>SJYQ01104318.1:25442-43975 GCA_006410935.1 Redunca redunca
CAAGTGAGGCGGTGGGACCAGAAAGAGGAACCAGACTTTGTGCTGGGTTTCATGGGCCTTGCTCTAGTTTCAGAATCAGAATACATGTATCCTAACCCAGTGCCAAAATTACTCTGCCAACAAAGGTCTGACTAGTCAAGGCTATGGTTTTTCCAGTAGTGAGAGTTGGACAATAAAGAAAGCTGAGCACCAAAGAATGGATGGTTTTGAACTGTAATGTTGGAGAAGACTCTTGAGAGTCCCTTGGACTGCAAGGAGATCAAACCAGTCAATTCTAAAGGAAATCAGTCCTGAATATTCATTGGAAGGACTGATGTTGAAGCTGAAACTCCAATCCTTTGGCCACCTGATGCGAAGAACTGGCTCATTTGAAAAGACCCTGATGCTGGGCAAGATTGAAGGTGGGAGAAGGGGACAACAGGGGATGAGATGGTTTGATGGCATCACCGACTCTGTGGACATGAGTTTGAGTAAACTCTGGGAGTTGGTGATGGACAGGGAGGCCTGGCGTGCTGCAGTCCATGGGGTTGCAAAGAGTCCGACATGACTGAGTGACTGAACTGAACTGAACCCAACGCCAGTGTCAGTTTGCTGTGTGACCCTGCTGAATCTTTTCTGTCTCCTGAGCCTCAGTTTGCTCATCTATGAAATGAAAGGATCAGATGAAATGGTCTGCCTCTGGGGTCTTCTCAATAAGTATTCTTGAGTACCGCACGGGCTCTGCTGGTGATAAGAGGATGAAGCAGACCCTGTTCCTGCCCTCATGGGGCATATTGTCAGTGCAGGGCAGACCCATGCTCAGCTGGTTCCCAGGCAGTGGCAAAGTGGAAAAGGTGGGTTTTGTGCTCAGGCAGAACTGGGCAAGATTTGGCTGAGTCATCTCAGGCAAATGTCTTTATGCCTCTGAGCCTCAGAGCCCCTTCAGCAAAATGAGGATGATCATGCCTGCATATGGAGGTAGGTGATGAGAGTTAAATGGGAAAAAAAAATCAACCTGTCTAAAGAACTTGGCACTCCAGGCATTATTTCAGAGATGACAATTCTCCAGAGGGGGCTTGTAGGGGTTCTCAGGAGGGTGGGTTCTCTCTGCTTGGGGTGGAGGTGTACCAGGGGAGCTCACCAGGCTGGGCCCTGAGGGTAAAGAGCAGCCCCGGAGGAGGAGCCAGCTGGGCAGGTCCTTAGTGCCCACCCTTCCCTGGTCAGAGCACCATCCTCACAGGCTCTGCGCACTCTGCACCAGGCAGGGCCTCTTCTCCCCCAGCTCCCCTAGCTCACTGGGCCCCAGCTCATGCTCTGCCTGTGTCCTTTCTCTGTGGCTGTTCCCGAGCTTCTCCAGCTGGCCATCATCTCCTACTCATCCTTTTCACTCAGGGCAGCCTCCCTTCTGCCTGTAACCTTCTCCTCTGGCTCTGCAAAGGACGCTGTGTCCTTCTAGGTTCCCTCAGAACCCCACCTTCACCCCACCATGCTGTTCTCATGCTCATTTGTCCCCTGGGTGCTGTCTATCCTGCCTGTGCTTCTTGTGTCTCCTGCCTGCTTGGGACCTGGATCTGTCTCTTATTCCCCCATTCTGTCCTGCATTCTCAACTGTGTTCTCTTCCAGTGTCTTCCTTTCAGCATTAAAAAATTCTCAGGTATCTTATCTTAGGATTTCTTGATGGTTCACAGTAAAGAATCTGTCTGTCAATGCAGGAGATTCAGATTTGATCCCTGGGCCAGAAAGATCCCCTGGAGAAAGAAATGGCAATCCACTCCAGTATTCTTGCCTGGGAAATTCCATGGACAGAGGAGCCTGGCAGGCTATAGTCCATGAGGTCACAAAGAGTTGAACATGACTTAGCAAGTAAACAAGCATGAATCCCCTGATGGATCATCAATACCCCACACCCCTTCCTTCACTGCTCCATCCACAGGACCTTTCTCTGAGCACCACACCTTTTTTAAACCTGTTCAACTCATATCAGCAGGGATGAGGGCCAGATAGTGTTTGCTGATCACAGAAAAGAGAGCTGTTCCCAGGGCAGGGCTGGAGACAAGTGTACTTAGCACATTCTCTCCGAGGTTTTGGAAGCTGTCCTAAACCCAAGCATTGTTTAATTGCCTGAGCTGCTGCAGGGCAGGTGCAGGACCCACAGTAGTACTGAAACCTGAGCCAGGTAATTTGGTAACTTGGTCCCTTGACTGTCCTGCCCCAGTGACCCTTGATAATTCTTGCTAGAGATAGGTCCACCATCCTGCCTCTTTTGGTGAAGTGGAACCCTGTTTTATGAATTAGAGGGAAAGGAGTTTCTGAAGGCACTATTCTTCTTTATCTTCCCTACCCACTAGACCTCAGCCTTGCTTGCCCACTTCCAGTGATGAGGAGGTCACTACTCATGACTCAGAGGTACCTGCCTGGCAGGCTGATTGTGTAATGGATCTGGCATGGTAAGAGTTTTATAACTGAGTTCTTGTTCTCTTGCCCTTTTCCTGTCTCCAGGCAGTGCTACATGTTGAAGAGTTTTTGCCCCATTGTGTCTGATTTGTTACTGTTTTTCAGTGATTCTTTGTGACCTCATGGACTGCAGCACTCTAGGCTCCCTTGTCCTTCACTATCTCCTGGACTTTGCTGAGACTCATGTCCATTGAGTCAGTGATGCTATCTAATGATCTCATCTTCAGCCCCCTTCTCCTTTTTGCCCTCAATATTTCCCAGCTTCAGGGTCTTTTCAAAAGAGTTGGCTTTTCATGTCAGGTGGCCAAAGTATTGGACCTTCAACTTCAGCATCAGTCCTTCCAATGAATACTCAGGATTGATTTCTTTCAGGATTGACTGGTTTGACCTCTTTGCAGTACAAGGGACTCTGAAGAGTCTTCTCCACCACCACAATTCAAAAGCATCAATTATTTGGTGCTCAGCTTTCTTTATGGTCCAACTCTCACATCTGTACATGACTACTGCAAAAACCATAGCTTTGACTATAAAAACCTTTGTTGGCAAAGTGATGTCTTTGCTTTTGAATACGCTTTCTAGACTTGTTATAGCTTTTCTTCCAAGGAGCAAGCATCTTTTAATTTCATGGCTGCAGTCACCATCCACAGTGAGTTTGGAGCCCAAGAAAATAAAATCTGTCATTGCTTCCACTTTTCCCTCTTCTATTTGCTAGGAAGTGATGGGACCGGATGGCATGATATTGGCATTTTGAATGTTGAGTTTTAAGCCAGATTTTTCACTCTCCCCTTTCACCTTCATCAGGAAGCTCTTTAGTTCCTCTTCATTTTCTGTCATTAGAGCGGTATCATCTGCATATCTGAGGTTATAGATATTTCTCCTAGCCATCTCGATTCCACCTTGTGATTCATCTTAGCAAAGAAAAGGGAAAGAGGATTCCTAGTTGAGGGAAGAGCATTCGTGAAGGCAAGATGGAGCAAAGTGCTCTGGCAGACCTAGAGGAAGATAGGTGACAGTTGCAGGGGAGAGGGCGTGGACAGAGGATGAAGCTCAGTTGCGGGTATAGGAGCTGGGTGGGGAATTCCATGAGGGCTGCATTCCAGACTTTATCTTTTAGCTTAAGGGCAATGGGAACAAACCATAGAAGAGTTCTGTCTGGAGAACCTGACTAATACAGGCAGCACCTCTGCCATCACATCAAGCCAACAAGATAGTGCTGGAGAAAAAGACAAAGCCAAGGAGTGACCAGCCGCGGTAGCCATCCCTGTCAGACTCTATCCTGTGACTCAGCCTCATATCAGCCTGTGGAGTTGGCCATATGAACTCTGGTTGGTTCAGACCCTGTGCTGGCACCACCTCCTCCCCACCCCCCACTGTTCTTGCCTCCCGATTGCTTTGCAGAAGCTGGAGGCTTGCTTTTCCCCTTTGGCCTCAGGTTGCACCTTCTGGGTAGATTAGAGATTTAGAGAAGGTCCTGGAGTTTGTCCCTATGACCCTTGCCCTCTGGGCCACAGAGATCAGGATCCTCTGGCTTTTCTCACCTGCCAGGAACTCTTCACATTGCACTGTGTCCTGATTCTGGACTCCATTCCTGACTAGCTCTGACTTTTCTCCTCCCTTCCCTGGGCATTGACCCTGGGCCTCCAGCTCTGCCAGAGACGTTCCATATCAGCAATCACACAAATGTAGAGATGGAAGTTCTCCTCCCAGGTCTTTCGGTGACTTGCTGGCCAAGTTCCTATCTTGTCCAGAACTTATCTAGAAACTGAAAGACTTATTGCTAAAGTTCCCAGCTCTGAAGTTTGTAGTTCTAATGACAGGAAAATGATAAATTGACCAATGACCAACAAGCTGGGAGTTAGGAATGGGATGTTCTCTTGTGTTTTCCTGGGGACAGAACAAATTTGAGAGAAGTATCTCAGATTCTCAAGGAACTTTAGAGGCTTCATGGCAGAGGGAGTGGTATTCATTTCTCAACACTGTACCTGGTAACTCTAGGCAACAGTCCCACCTCACTGCCAAATAGGAACCTTCTATGATGCTGGGGGCTATGGGATTCTGGGAGTTTGCTCAGCTGGCAGCTGGGAGCTAGGTCAACTGGGAACCAGGGCTCTGGGCTCTATTTCCAGGACTCTCTAGGTCACCTCAGGAAGAGAAAGTACTGCTTAGCCTGTGGCCCTGAAGAGAGAATGGGAATCTTCTATCACCTTCCATTCAAAAAGCATGGAAGTGGACTACTTTATTCCTTTTTAATATTCCAGTGAAATGGCTGGATTGCCCATCTCCCCAGTCTCTGAGAATGCCTTTTGCTTCTGCCTGATGTTCCTACTACTATGACCATCTCAGGAAATCCCCAGGAGTTTGCTGGGGTCAAATGACTACTTCTGGTTTGTATGTAGCTCAGAGGGGTCTCCTTGGAGTCAGGAGGACATGATAGCTACCACCAGAAGCTCAGAGCATCATAGCTACCACCGCCTAACTGCCCTGCCACGGCTGCTGCTGACACCTGTCACAGCATCAGGTCCCATATGAGGCTGCACCCCGTGCAACTCTAATTCCCACCATAGACCTAGGGTAGACATTGCCTGTACCAAGGTGATGTCTTAAACTGAACTTTTACATTATAAGACAAGATTCCAAACACACTGAAAATATAAAAACATTGTAACAGAAGCCTATAAACGCACCTCCCAGATCTAACAGATGTGAATATTTGTCATATTGGTTTCAGAAGCTTCTTTCTTCTTTAAAAGCAATTAAGTGCTCAGTTCAGTTCAGTTTGGATTCTTTGCGATCCCATGAATTGCAGCAGGCCTGGCCTCTCTGTGTATCACCAACTCCCGGAGTCTACCCAAACTCATGTCCATCGAGTTGGTGATGCCATCCAGCCATCTCATCCTCTGTCATCCCCTTCTCCTCCTGCCCCCAACCCCTCACAGCATCAGAGTCTTTTCCAATGAGTCAACTCTTTGCATCAGGTGGCCTAAGTATTGGAGTTTCCACTTCAGCATCAGTCCTTCCAATGAACACCCAAGACTGGTCTCCTTTAGAATGGACTGGTTGGATCTCCTTGGAGTCCAAGGGACTCTCAAGAGTCTTCTCCAACACTACAGTTCAAAAGCATCAATTCTTCAGCGCTCAGCTTTCTTCACAGTCCAACTCTCACGTGCATACATGACCACTGGAAAAACCATAGCCTGACTAGACGGACCTTCGTTGGCAGAGTAATGTCATTGCTTTTTAATATGCTATCTAGGTTGGTCATAACTTTCCTACTAGGAGTAAGCGTCTTTTAATTTCATGGCTGCAATCACCATCTGCAGTGATTTTAGAGCCCCCCCCCCAAATAAAGTCTGACACCGTTTCCGCTGTTTCCCCATCTATTTCCCATGAAGTGATGGGACCAGATGCCATGATCTTCGTTTTCTGAATGTTGAGCTTTAGGGTAACTTTTTCACTCTCCTCTATCACTTTCATCAAGAGGCTTTTTAGTTCCTCTTCATTTTCTGCCATAAGGGTGCTTTCATCTGCATATCTGAGGTTATTCATATTTTTCCTGGCAATCTTGATTCCAGCTTGTGCTTCCTCCAGCCCAGCATTTCTCATGATGTACTCTGCATGTAAGTTAAATAAGCAGGGTGACAATATACAGCCTTGATGTACTCCTTTTCCTATTTGGAACCAGTCTGTTGTTCCATGTCCAGTTCTAACTGTTGCTTCCTGACCTGCAGACAGGTTTCTCAAGAGGCAGGTTAGGTGGTCTGGTATTCTCATCTCTTTCAGAACTTTCCACATTTTATTGTGATCCACACAGTCAAAGGCTTTGGCATAGTCCTTAAATCCTACCCTGATCATTCCACTTCCTCTGCTCTCTCCACAAAGTCTAACCGGAAATCAACATGTTTCCATATGTATTATACTTAAAATTGTATGTGTGTAACAGCAATCAATGCAAAGAAATAGAGGAAAACAACAGAATGGGAAAGACTAGAGATCACTTCAAGAAAATTATCTGGAACTCTCCTGCTCTTTTGATGATCCAGAGGATGTTGGGAATTTGATCTCTGGTTCCTCTGCCTTTTCTAAAACCAGCTTGAACATCTGGAAGTTCATGGTTCACGTATTGCTGAAGCCTGGCTTGGAGAATTTTGAGCATTACTTTACTAGCATGTGAGATGAGTGCAATTGTGTGGTAGTTTGAGCATTCTTTGGCATTGCCTTTCTTTGGGATTGGAATGAAAACTGACCTTTTCCAGTCCTGTGACCACTGCTGAGTTTTCCAAACTTGCTGGCATATTGAGTGCAGCACTTTCATAGCATCATCTTTCAGGATTTGAAAGAGCTCAACTGGAATTCCATCACCTCCACTAGCTTTGTTCGTAGTGATGCTTTCTAAGGCCCACTTGACTTCACATTCCAGGATGTCTGGCTCTAGGTGAGTGATCACACCATCGTGATTATCTGGGTCATGAAGATCTCTTTTGTATAGTTGTTCTGTGTATTCTTGCCACCTCTTCTTAATATCTTCTGCTTCTGTTAGGTCCATACCATTTCTGTCCTTTATCGAGCCCATCTTTGCATGAAATGTTCCCTTGGTATCTCTAATTTTCTTGAAGAGATCTCTAGTCTTTCCCATTCTGTTGTTTTCCTCTATTTCTTTGCATAGATCGCTGAAGAAGACTTTCTTATCTCTTCTTGCTTATCTCTGGAACTCTGCATTTACATGCCTGGTATTATCAAACTTGAAAATTTTTGCTAATTTGTTTGATATGAACTAAAATCTGATTGTAGATTAAATTTTCATTTCCCTGATTTCTAATGAGTTTGAACATTTCCCCATGCTTTTGGCCACAGAGGTTTCTTTTATGAATTGTGTTTTTATATCTTTTGTCAATTATCCTTAGGCTGTTTGTGTTTCATTTATTATTTGTAGATCTTATATATTTGGAAAACTAATTTGTTGCTAATACATGCTTTGTAAATANTTTTAATTTTGCTCTTTATATCTTTTCTATGCACAAACTTCAAATTTTAATGTTTAATTTCCCACTTTTTAATGTGGTCAAATGTGTTATTTATCAAGATTTTATGATTTGATAATCTTTTAAAAGTTTTGACATATTTTTAAAGACTTAATGTTCATGTTTTTGAACCACTTGGAATTTTTGTATATGATATAGATAGAGACCTAATTTCCCTGTTTCCTTGGGGACAGTCAGTAGTAACAGAACCATCTACTGAGTGTTTCATTTACCTTTACTGACTTGTAATGCTACTTTTGTCATTTATGATATTTTGATATCATTCTTAGTTTTTCTGTTCCATCGTATGAGTACATTTAAAAAATATTACTAGACCTATAAAATGTCTTGATATCCTATGGGGGTAAATCTACTCTTATTCTTCTTCAAATTCCTCAGGCTATACTTGGCCCTTTATTCTTCTGTAAAAATTTTAGGATCAATTCATTAAGTGCTATGCCTGTTGAGCTTTGTTTGGAATGGCATTAGAGTTATAGATTGCTTTAAGAAGTGCCATTTTGAAATATTAAGACTTCCCTCCTTGGATTTGGTTTATTTTTCCATGTATTACCTCTCCACCTCAGTGGCTACTGAGACAAATGTTAGGTTTCCTTCTTTAATGAGCTCATAAGGTTTTGTGAGAATCAGTAGAGATTATACTCAGGAAAATCTTTCCAGAGTCTGCAGTTCTGAACATGTTTGTTGCAGCCTTGGCATTTTATTAAGACCAAAAAATTTCTGGCCCCATATCTCACTGAGATTAAAACTCATAGAAACTGGGGGCAGAAAAGGAAGCTCCACATTTACAGGCCTGCAAAGAGTAGCACGGGGCTCAGTTGCTCCACCACATGTGGAATCTTCCCAGACCAGGGCTCAGACCCGTGTCCCCTGCATTGGCAGGTAGATTCTCATCCATTGTGCTACCAGAGAATTTCTGTGCTGCTCATTTACTCCTTCACACAGCCTTATGAGGCGGCTACTGTTATAACCACTGTTTCACAGATTAGCAACCTGAGATTTAAAGAGGTCAAGGAACTTGTTCAGGGTTGGATGTGTACGTAAGAACAATCAGAAACCCAAGATGATGCTCTTAACTGGTGCTCTTGTTTGTTCCAGGCAGCTGGTATGTTTGATGAGGAGGTAGAGGGGGCCAGGCAAAGCTTAGTCAGCACATGGTTTGAATACCAGGGTCGGGGTTTGGCTGCCCCAGCCAGATCTCTAAGGGCAGAAGCTACTGGAAACTTATATCTGGGAGATATCACATGGGGTGGAGCTGGACAGGGCCTGAGGGGATGGCTGTTAAGGGTCACCCTCATGGGGAAACATGCCCTCCTTCCTAGGTTCCTCCAGAGGGGAACAGAAACCCTGTTTACCAATTGCTCTAGCTGTCCCCAGAGGGAAAATTGCCAGGAGCCAGGGTGAGGAATTCCACCCGTGACAAGGTCATGTGGAAGGAAGCCTGACAAACGCCATGACGTGACGGCTTCAGGTTTTCCCCCTGGAATTTCCTGAGCATCCAAACCCCGAAAAATAAAAATCTGCCGGCTTTTGTTCTCTGCTTCTCTACTCTTCTAATACACTCCGGAAAAAGTTATCTCTAAGCTTTGGTCTTCTGCATTTGGATGTTTCAGCTAAACCTCCTCTGGTAGTTCTCTAGCTTGCCTAACAGGTTCCCCAGACCCCTTACAGCTTGTGAATTGCTTACAGCCCCCAACTGTGAGAGGCACAAAGCTTAAAAGCATCTTAAAGATACAGAGCCTTTTCTAAAGAGTTAAAAATCATATTGATGACGGTTTTTCACTGTTGATTCAATGATTGCCACCAGGCCTCCATATTCCTTATCTTTTAGGCACCTGGGAAGATGTTAATCAATGTAAATGGGATATGGAAAAAGATATATAGTAGTTTTGATGTTAGCAACACTAGACTTTTGAGTTAATTACTTTTCTTTTGTTATAAATCACTGTACTCCTTTCACTTGTTATAAATTGTTGTATCTTTGCTATGTAAGAATGTAACTTTATTTAGTGCTTTCTGAGAGTGGCGCCAAACTTTGGGAAGATCAACATGAATAAGTCTTCTGGTTGACAAACCCTTATCAGAAAAAAGGCTGTAAAATGTTAATTGGCCCTTTTGGTGGAAGATGATGTAAATTACCTAAGACTTGTGTTTGCAGTCAGGTATGCAGAGAAAAAAGTCTGGTTTTGATAAGAGTCTAAACTGCTAACTGCATAACTTTGTGTTACCCATTGATCTCCATGTATTATCAAAAGTATAAATAGCCCCCTTGAACAATAAAGGATGGGACCAGTTTCTCAGACTAGTCTCCCGGCCTAGTTTCTTGGGAATCTGGCTCCCCCTATGTCTCTTTCTCTCACCCCTTTCCCCTCTCCTTCCTTCTCCTCTTTACTCTAATTTCAGGCTGAATTCCCATCTGGAGCGTGTGGCTCACCAAGTCTACTTACTTGCCCTGGCCCTAAGATCCATGAGAGAGAGTGCCCAAGGTGGGGCACTCTTCGCTATTTGAGCAGGCGCCGGCGGCCCAACGTAGATGGTGTAACCTCCTTGTCTGGAACTTTATTGGCCTTCCCCATAAACCAAGTTATTCAGCCTCTTTTCTCTACTTAATTTTCCTACTATACTATTTCCTCCTAATCTCTTTTCTATTTCTATATAAATAAGTTTTTTCCTCACCTACTCCACCTCTCCTTCGAATCACCCTGGTTCCACCAGGGCTGGACCCTGGCAGAAAATGCTGAGTCATTATCCCTGGTGGGAGAGAGAAAGGAAAAAGAGGAAAGAGGAGAAGGAAGGAGGGGGGATGAGAGACAAGGAAATAGGTAGACAAGGAAATAGGTCTTTTTGAAATGTCAGTTGAAGTTTTCTCTGATGTACCAAACACACCCTTTCCCCTATGCATTCTGAAGCAATTGAGAAATACCTATATCCTTTTCTTTATACCTGGGAAACTGGGCATTTACAGAGGGTTTCCAAGTTTCTGACTCTCCAGGACCAGGCTGGTAGAGCTGATCATTGACTCGGGGTCCATTTGACCTAATCATGGCAACAAAATAGCATTAACATGTAGGCCCCACCCCCTGCCTTCTGACACCTGTCACCCCAGCTCTTCCCATGCACTTAATCATATAACCGAGAGTCACATAGCTCTAGGTCTTAACTTGGGTCTCCTTCAAAGGGAAAGAGATCATTCACCCCAGAAAATAGGAGGGGTGGGTGGCTGGGAAGAGTGACCAGGAGAGAAGGCAAAGCCAGTTCGAGGTGTGTTATTGAGCTGTTTACCACTGGAGGCAAGAGGGCTCAGTCCTGCTGGGGGACCTCTGAGAACTTGTTTAGAATATACCTCATTACTGCTTACCTGGGGCATGGGAGGGGACAGCACTCATTTATCCACTACCCCCTGTTCTTCATTGGTTATGTTAGGGTTGAGGGAAGGCCCCCTCCCCTCCCCAGAATATGCCTCAATTGCATATTGATTATTTTGAATTAAAGCTATTTAAGAAACAGTCTGTATGCAAGGAGGACATTTTGGCTCCCCTCTCTGTATCCCAGAGAGTAGGAAATAAAACTCTCATGTGGAAGGAAATAAATCTCTTTCTTATCCCCAGACATATGGAATTCAGGGTTGAGAGTTTGTTTCTTTACTAATTTGCCATCTGTGGGGTCGCTCAGAGTCGGACACGACTGAAGCGATTTCGTAGCAGCAGCAGTACAAGTTCATGTGCTCAATGCACAGTGACCCAAACAAACCAAAACTCAAAAGTTTGGAGCAGAGAAAGGTTTATTTCAGGGCCATGCAAGGAGACATGCCCTAAAAAGCCCCAAGTTCCTTGAAGGGTTTTGGCACAGAATTTTTAAAAGCCAGGTGAGGGAGGGGGTCGAAGGGTATGTGATCAGCTCATGCACAATTCTCTAATTGGCTGATGGTGAGGGAACAGGGTGGAGTCACAGAGGTTACCCTTGTCAGTCCTTAGGCTCTGGGAGGCCTGGGCCTATATTCTCATGGTCATCAAGTAGTTAATACCTTCCATTTGATGTGTGTGTGTGGCAGGGTGGGTTCCACATCTGTAAAACAACTCAGGAAATGTGTCTCTAATACTGTTATCTAGGTACTTCAGAGAGGAGCTAAAGCAAAGGATGTGGAGGAAAGGCCTGTCCCAGTCCTGCTTAGTTAGAATTCCAGCAGATGCTGCTTTGAGGTTGGCTAGTGACATCTGAGTCTGACACAGCTATTACATTTTTACTTCCCAATGTATTGCTCTCCTCAGTGGCTAACGCAGGTGTCACCATTAGTGGTTTCAATGCTTTTCTAAATATGAGAAGATGCAAGAATTTGGGCTTATAAAATCTGAAAATATGTATTTGAAGACCTGTTCTGCTACCTTTTCCCAGAGTACAGAGTGCCTCCTTCCTGATCTCCAACCTGAACTGCTTTTAGGGGGTGTCAAAAGCCAGCAGCTACAGTGGAGACGTAGATGGAAAATGCTAATTTTTAGTCGGCAGGGCTGCTTCATGGACATAAATTTGACCATGGCTTTGAGAGCATTTCATGACCACTTCATCCCATGGTACTAGGAATGCTCATTCCCAAGTCTGGCAAAGATTTCACTGAGGCCACTCAATGTGTTGTCACTGAACTAAGCCTTATTAACAATAGCCTAAAGTCTCTGGACCACCTGTCTACTAGTCTATTATGGTCCAGGAAAATATTTCCTCTTGTTGCTTCTTCCCATATCTAGAGTTACACTGTCATTAATCTCATATGGAACTATGTATTATCATTTTATCAGAGGCTCAGTTATATGTTTGTTAATGCAAGAAACAACAAATTTGTAAAACAGGCAATATCAGTCATAAGTTATTGCAAATATCTCCTGGTTTGGGGGATATATTAATTTCTTCTTTCCTGCAAACGTTCACAAGTGAGCTAGGTCAGGATGTTTCCTGTGGGCTGAAAAAAGTGTTTTAGTTTAACATTCAAGCATGGGGGCAGGGCTCCCTGAGACAGGCCAGTATGTATAGTTTAAAGGATAGGCAACATCATTTGAGTGATTAACTTGTAGCAAAAGCAACAGAATGCAAAAGTTAAAATAAAAGAACCAGAACTAGTATGGGGTCAGATTTGTTATTCCCTATTACAATTCCCCACTGTCAATGTCCACTCCACAATCTTGTGGGAAAGGGGCAAAATCCACTCTTGTCTACTTCCTGCCAAAGAGGGAAGATGAAGGGTGATTGTGGGACAGAACTGATCAGCCTTGGACAAGGAATATTAGAATCTTTAGAAAATAGCACAGTTCTCTTTTTTATCTACAATTATTTGAACTTGATGAACTCCTTTAACCTTGTTGTTTTCTAATTTGTAATTGGACTTAGGCTTTTAGCTCCAGTTCTGATCCTCATCTATTAATTTTAACTTTCTGACTATGTCCTAACTATATTTAGGGGGAAAAATTTCCTTATATCTGGAAAAGCAGAGATTCAGTTCAGTTCAGTTCAGTTGCTCAGTCGTGTCTGACTCTTGGTGACCCCATGGACTGCAGGATGCCAAGCTTCCCTGTCTATCACCAACTCCCAGAGTTTACTCAAACTCATGTCCATTGAGTCGGTGATGCCATCCAACCATCTTATCCTCTGTCATTCCCTTCTCTTCCTGCCTTCAATCTTTCCCAGCATCAGGGTCTTTTCCAATGAGTCAGTTCTACGCATCTGGTGGCCAAAGGATTGGAGTTTCCGCTTCAACATCAGTCCTTTCAATGAACACTTGGAACTGATCTCCTTTAGGATGAACTGGTTGGATCTCCTTGCAGTCCAAGGGAGACAAAAGTCTTCTCCAATACCACAGTTCAAAAACATCAGTTCTTTGGCACTCAGCTTTCTTCACAGTCTAACTCTCACATCCATACATGACTACTGGAAAAATCATAGCCTTGACTAGACAGACCTTTGTTGGCAAAGTAATGTCTCTGCTTTTTAATATGCTGTCTAGCTGTAGCTAAGTCGCTTCAGTCGTGTCTGACTCTGGAACCGCATAGTTGGCAGCCCACCAGGCTCCTCCATCCCTGGGATTCTCCAGGCAAAAATACTGGAGTGGGTTGCTATTTCCTTCTCCAACACATGCATGCAGGCTAAGTCGCTTCAGTTGTGTCTGACTCTATGCGACCCCATGGACAGCAGCCCACCAGGCTCCTCTGTTCACAGGATTCTCCAGGCAAGAATACTGGAGTGGGTTGCCATTTCCTTCTCTGAATATGCTGTCTAGGTACAGATTAAAAGCCAGTAATATTTCAGGCAAAACCAAAAAATTGGTTCAATTGGTTTCATCAGTAAACTGGTTTCATCAGTTGACTCAGTTCTGTATAATTAATTCTTTTTACTAACATTTTTATGAAATCAGAGTTTCCATTAGACTTTTAAAATATCTTACTTAGTTTAGCAGTAAGATTTAAAAGTTATCAGAAACCTGTTTTTGTCAAAATGTCCTTTTCATGACTCTTTTTGAAGATGTGGCAGTTTTGCAAATTGTCAGCTTATCTGTTTATGAATGATAACGATCTTAGAAAGGTGTGGTTAAAGATCTAATTACAATGTGTCTTGACAAAGAAGCTTATCCAAGTTGTTGTGACATACAACTTTGTACAATAACAGCTAAAATTAAAACATCATACCAGGGCATGTCCAAATTTCAGAAACATTGTGTAGTTTCTAGAATGTCTGTATTAATAAAATTCATTCATACCATATAATCTGAGGAGGCTGATCATTCACTGATTTCTGTGTAATTTAACTTATCAACCAATTCTAGTCAGTTTTATATGAATATATGTATTTTTAAATTATTATTAAATTTTTTTCTGAGGGGCCCTCTGAAGCATCTCCAAGCTAGCTGAAGTCAAAAGAACTTTAATTAGAATTTGATAGGAAGTTCATAAAAAATATCAAAAAGTTTTAAAAATATTTGATCAGACCATAGGTCACTGTGACTATTTAAAAACAAATACAGATCACTTAAAGGCAAGTTCATACAATCTGTTATCAAAAGCAGCATTCTAAGTAAACAGGTTCTCTTAGAATAAAGGAACCAAATCTAGTCTTGCACCAGTCTACTTTTAATAACAAAATCCATTTACCCAAATAAGTTTAACCTAATCTCAGCCCAACCATGCATAAAAATCCTTTCTTCCTCAAAAAGTGTATCCTACTTTCCTACTGTATAGTGAAATGTTTTGTTATTTTTAACGGTACTCATTGCATATTTAAATTAGAATCCCCAAGTCTTAAACACCTTAATTTCTAGTGAAAACCAAGAGGCAAGCAATTGTTACTACAATTTGGAGAGACTGTTTTAGAGAATTTTCAGAATGCAACTATTCCTGTAGTTTACTGAAAAACTCTTATGTCATTTGTATTCAATTCACTCACAAAAGTTTCATATCTTTTCATGTGTTTGTTAGCCATCTGTATGCCTTCTTTGGAGAAATGTCTGTTTAGTTCTTTGGCCCATTTTTTGATTGGGTCATTTATTTTTCTGGAATTGAGCTGCAGGAGTTGCTTGTATATTTTTGAGATTAGTTCTTTGTCAGTTGCTTCATTTTCTATTATTTTCTCCCATTCAGAAGGCTGTCTTTTCACCTTGCTTATAGTTTCCTTTGTTGTGCAGAAGCTTTTAATTTTAATTAGGTCCCATTTGTTTATTTTTGCTTTTATTTCCAATATTCTGGGAGGTGGGTCATAGAGGATCCTTCTGTGATTTATGTCGGAGAGTGTTTTGCCTATGTTCTCCTCTAAGAGTTTTATAGTTTCTGGTCTTATGTTTAGATCTTTAATCCATTTTGAGTTTATTTTTGTGTATGATGTTAGAAAGTGTTCTAGTTTCATTCTTTTACAAGTGGTTGACCAGCTTTCCCAGCACCACTTGTTAAGGGATTGTCTTTTCTCCATTGTATATTCTTGCCTCCTTAGTCAAAGATAAGGTGTCCATAGGTGTGTGGATTTATCTCTGGGCTTTCTATTTTGTTCCATTGATCTATATTTCTGTCTTTGTGCCAGTACTATACTGTCTTGATGACGGTGGCTTTGTAGTAGAGCCTGAAGTCAGGCAGGTTGATTCCTCCAGTTCCATTTTTCTTTCTCAAGATTGCTTTGGCTATTTGAGGTTTTTTGTATTTCCATACAAACTGTGAAATTATTTGTTCTAGCTCTGTGAAAAATACCGTTGGTAGCTTGATAGAGAGTGCATTGAATCTATAGATTGCTTTGGGTAGTATACTCATTTTCACTATATTGATTCTTCCGATCCATGAACATGGTATATTTCTCCATCTATTAGTGTCCTCTTTGATTTCTTTCATCAGTGTTTTATAGTTTTCTGTATATATGTCTTTAGTTTCTTTAGGTAGATATATTCCTAAGTATTTTATTCTTTTCATTGCAATGGTGAATGCGATTGTTTCCTTAATTTCTCTTTCTGTTTTCACGTTGTTAGTGTATACGAATGCAAGGGATTTTTCTGTGTTGGTTTTATATCCTGAAACTTTACTATATTCATTGATTAGCTCTAGTAATTTTCTGCTGGAGTCTTTAGGATTTTCTATGTTGAGGATCATGTCCTCTGCAAACAGTGAGAGTTTTACTTCTTCTTTTCCAATGTGGATTCCTTTTATTTCTTTTCTGCTCTGATTGCTGTGGCCAAAACTTCCAAAACTATGTTGAATAATAGTAGTGAAAGTGGGCACCCTTGTCTTGTTCCTGACTTTAGGGGAAATGCTTTCAATTTTTCACCATTGAGGATAATGTTTGCTATGGGTTTGTCATATATGGCTTTTATTATGTTGAGGTATGTTCCTTCTATTCCTGCTTTCTGGAGAGTTTTTTTTTTTTTTTTTATCATAAATGGATGTTGAATTTTGTCAAAGGCTTTCTCTGCATCTATTGAGATAATCATGTGGCTTTTATTTTTTAATTTGTTAATGTGGTATTACACATTGATTGATTTGTGGATATTGAAGAATCCTTGCATCTCTGGGATAAAGCCCACTTGGTCATGATGTATGGCCTTTTTAATGTGTTGTTGGATTCTGATTGCTGGAATTTTGTTAAGGATTTTTGCATCTATGTTCATCAGTGATACTGGCCTGTAGTTTTCTCTTTTTTTTTGTGGCATTAGGTTTTGGTATTAGGGTGATGGTGGCCTCATAGAGGGAGAAGGCAATGACCCCACTCCAGTACTCTTGACTGGAAAATTCCATGGACAGAGGAGCCTGGTAGGCTGCAGTCTATGGGTTTGCTAAGAGTCAGACACGACTCAGCAACTTCACTTTCACTTTTCACTTTCATGCATTGGAGAAGGAAATGGCAACCCACTCCAGCGTTCTTGCCTGGAGAATCCCAGGGATGGTGGAGCCTGGTGGGCTGCCATCTATGGGGTTGCACAGAGTCAGACATGACTGAAACGACTTAGCAGCAGCAGCAGCAGGCCTCATAAAATGAGTTTGGAAGTTTACCTTCCTCTGCAATTTTCTGGAAGAGTTTGAGTAGGATAGGTGTTAGCTCTTCTCTAAATTTAATCCAGGTTCAATACAGGATACTTGGGGCTGGTGCACTGGGATGACCCAGAGGGATGGTTTGGAGAGAGAGGTGGGAGGGGGGTTTAGGATGGGGAACACATGTATGCCCATTGCAGATTCATGTTGATGTATGGCAGAACCAATGCAATATTGTAAAGTAATTAGCCTCCAATTAAAATAAATAAATTTAAATTAAAAAAGTTTCATGTTGATAAATGGTGGAGAGGGGGAGAAGATGGTGGAGGAATAGGACGAGGAGATTACTTTCTCCCTCACAAATTCCTCAAAAAAACATTTCAACGCCGAGCAAACTCCACAAAACAACTTCTGAATGCTGGCAGAGGACATCAAGCACCCAGAAAAGCAGATCATTGCCTTCAAAAACAGGTAGGGAAAAAATATAAAAGACGAAAAAAGAGACAAAGGAGGTGGGGAGGGAGCTCCGTCCCAGGTAGGGAAGCCCAACCCAGGAAAGGAACTTTAAGAAAAGAGGTTTCCAAACACCAGGAAACACTCTCCCTGCTGAGTCTGTGGCGAGCCCTGGAAGCACAGAGGGCATCATAACAGGAACGATACATAAATGAATAATTAAAACCGACAGATTACAAGCCCAACAGTGACTTCCCCAGCGGAAAAGCAGCACAGAAACCTGCACCCGCCACTAGCAAGTGGGGGGCAGGGCAGGGACGCGCACAAGGCGCAGGTTGCACAACTTTGTAAGAATCGGGTAGGAACGCCCGGCAAGTAACCAGAACGAACTAACTTGGGCTAGTAAACCAGACTGGGGGATAGCTAACCACACGAAAAGCTCGAACATAGGACACCACCAGGACCGCACACAAAGGACAGAATGGAAGTAGCTGGCTGCAGACCATCCCCCACCAGGGACAGGCAGCCAGAGCCGTAAGGGCTGGAAAGGGACAGTCGCAGCCCCAGAGAGACTTTCCCTGCCAAACGGCAAGCAGGCTTCTCTGCTAAAACTTCTCGGGGTTCTGGTCAGCGGTACACCCAGAATACTGAGCAGCAGGGGCGAGAAACATGACGGGTTGCAGAGACTGCGTTCCCCAAACACCTGGGAAACTCGGACTTGGGAAGGGCACGAAACACAACCCCAACCCAATCTGCGCCAATGGGAGATAGCTGAGCGCCGAACCCGAGCGGATTAGACTGGGGAGGGGAACGCAGCCGAGGGCCGGCCTCAGACGGTTCCTGGCAGAGCAGCGTGGAGCCCAAGCGGCATGGCTTGTGTGCCTGTAGTGCGCCGCCGCGAGCGGCCTGTGAGCCGTGAGCAGGGACAGACCCAACGGGGCTGAGGCACCACGTACACACGACAGTGTTATCTGTGTGCAGCATCCCTCTATCCCCACAGCGAGGTTGAACAGTGAGCCAAAAAAAAAAGGGTCCACCACTGACACCCCCCCCACCCCCCGCCCCGTGCCAGGACAGAAATCTGACACGGAAGAGACCAGCAAACAGAAGTTAAACAGAGGGAACCGC
>SJYQ01104322.1:0-11726 GCA_006410935.1 Redunca redunca
GAATATATTTATTAATGTTATTCTAATTTGTTATTAAGTTGTTGTTCATTAAAATTTTAAAATAGTATTAAGGTAATCCAAGTCTATGCCCCAACCAGTAATGCTGAAGAAGCTGAAGTTGAACAGTTCTATGAAGACCTACAGGACCTTCTAGAACTAACACCCAAAAAAGATGTCCTTTTCATTATAGGGGACTGGAATGCAAAAGTAGGAAGTCCAGAAACACCTGGAATGACAGGAAAATTTAGTCCTGGAGTACAGAATGAAGCCAGGCAAAAGTTAATAGAGTTTATCCAAGAGAATGCACTGGTGATAGCAAACACCCTCTTCCAACAACAAAAGAGAAGACTCTGACATGGACATCACCAGATGGTCAATACCAAAATCAGATTGATTATATTCTTTGCAGCCAAAGGTGGACAAGCTCTATACAGTCAGCAGAAACAAGACCGGGAGCTGACTGTGACTCAGATCATGAACTCCTTATTGCCAAATTCAGACTTAAATTGAAGAAAGTAGGGAAAACCACTAGCCCATTCAGGTATGACCTAAATCAAATCCCTTATGATTATACAGTGGAAGTGAGAAATAGATTTAAGGGACTAGATCTGATAGACAGAGTGCCTGATGAACTATGGATGGAAGTTCCTGACATTGTACAGGAGACAGGGATCAAGACCATTCCCAAGAAAAAGAAATGCAAAAAGACAAAATGGTTGTCTGAGGAGGCCTTACACATAGCTGTAAAAAGAAGAGAAGTGAAAAGGAAAGGAGAAAAGGAAATATACACCCATTTGAATGCAGAGTTCTGAAGAATAGCAAGGAGACATAAGAAAGCCTTACTCAGTGATCAGTGAAAAGAAATAGAGGAAAACAATAGAATGGGAAAGACTAGAGATCTCTTCAAGAAAATTAGAGACATCAGGTGAACATTTCATGCAAAGATGGGCACAGTAAAGGACAGAAATGGGTGGACCTAACAGAAGCAAAAGATATTAAGAAGAGGTGGCAAGAATACACTAAAGAACTATACAGAAAAGATCTTCACAACCCAGAGAATCACAATGGTGTGATCACTCACCTAGAGCCAGACATCCTGGAATGTGAATTCAAGTGGGCCTTAGAAAGCATCACTACGAACAAAGCTAGTGGAGGTGATGGAATTCCAGTTGAGCTATTTCAAATCCTAAAAGATGATGCTGTGAAAGTGCTGCACTCAATATGCCAGCAAATTTGGAAAATTCAGCAGTGGTCACAGGACTGGAAAAGGTCAGTGATCATTTCAATCCCAAAGAAAGGCAATGCCAAAGAATGCTCAAACTACTGAACAATTGCATTCATCTCACAGGCTAGTAGAGTAATGCTCAAAATTCTTCAAGCCAGGCTTCAACAATATGTGAATTGTGAACTTCCAAATGTTCAAGCTGGATTTAGAAAAGGCACAGGAACCAGAGATCAAATTTCCAACATCCTTTTGATCATCAAAAAAGCAAGAGAGTTCCAGAAAAACATCTATTTCTTCTTTATTGACTACGCCAAAGCCTTTGACTGTGTGGATCACAATAAACTCTGGAAAATATATCAAGAGATGGGAATACCAGACCACCTTACCTGCCTCTTGATCTGTATGCCGATCAGGAAGAACTGGACATGGAACAACAGACTGGTTCCAAATAGGGAAAGGAGTACGTCAAGGCTGTATATTGTCACCCTGCTTATTTAACTTATATGCAGAGTACATCATGTGGAATGCTGGGCTGGATGAAGCATAAGCTGGAATCAAGATTGCTGGGAGAAATATCAATAACCTCAGATATGCAGAGGACACCACCCTTATGGCAGAAAGTGAAGAGGAACTAAAAGGCCTCTTGATGAAAGTGAAAGATGAGAGTGAAAAAGTTGGCTGAAAGCTCAGCATTCAGAAAACGAAGATCATGGCATCTGGTCACATCACTTTGTGGCAAATGGATGGGTCAAAGTGACAGACTTCATTTTCTGGGGCTCCAAAATCACTGCAGATGGTGATTGCAGCCATGAAATTAAAAGACACTTACTCTGGTGGCTCAGAGGTTAAAGCGTCTGCCTCCAATGCAGGAGACCTGGCTTCAATCCCTGGGTCATGTAGATCCCCTGGAGAAGGAAATGGCAATCCACTCCAGTATTCTTGCCTGGAGAATCCCACGGATGGAGAAGCCTAGTAGGTTACAGTCCACGGGGTTGCAAAGAGCCGGACACGACTGAGTGACTTCACGTTCACCTTCACCCACTCCTTAGAAGAAAAGTTATGTCCAACCTCGACAGCATATTAAAAAGCAGAGACATTATATTGCTAGCATGGGTCTGTCTAGTCAAAGCTATGGTTTTTCCAGTAGTCATTTATGGATCTGAGAGTTGGACTGTGATGAAAGCTGAGGGCCAAAGAATTGATGCTTTTAAGATTCTTTAGAGTCCCTTGGACTGCAAGGAGATCCATCCTAAAGGAAATCAGTCCTGAATATTCACTGAAGGACTGATGCTGAAGCTGAAACTCCAATACTTGGGCCACCTGCTGTGTAAAACTGACTGATTTGAAAAGACACTCATGTCCAGAAAGACTGAAGGTGGGAGGAGAAATGGAGAGCAAAGGATGAGATGGTTGGATGGCATCACTGATTCGTTGGATATGAGTTTGAGTAAACTCCAGAAGTTGGTGATGGATAGGGAGGCCTGGCGTGCTGCAGTCCATAGGCTTGCAAAGAGTGGGACACTACTGAGGACTAAATTACTACTACTACTAATCTATTTAAATTAATAAATGTTCTAAACTTCAAAGATAGAATAAAGAACATATATTTTGTCTCATGTTTCCCCGCTCATGTAAAAGGTAGTTTGATGTTTTTAGTGTTTCATGTATATAAAAACACTGTGTAGTCATGAGTACTTTTTAATCCTTAGGAACCTCATTAAATGATGTAATCACTGATTAATGTGAAAACATCGTTTGGAATAGATGAGTTTGAAAATGCATATATGATAATGAAATGCAGATACTGAAAAGTAAATGTCTTTATTAACTTTATTGATTTGAAAAAAGTCAAAGCAGGGACAATTTTTATAGTTAATGGACAATAATGCATCTTTATAAAATCAAGAGTAGGAAATATAGCATATTGTAGCATATTATTAGATTTTTCATCAACATTGCAGGTAATATTTAAAATGCCATTTATACTATTGTTTGATTTCCTTTCCTGCATTTTCAAGTGGNATACATCAGCTTTAATTTGTGTTATCTAGGTTTTAATGGTATACATTAAAAATGATTAGTATGAAAACATTATTTAATTTGCCTTCAAATCAAATTTCCGTAGATCTTACATAATATTATATTATTTGGTGTAAAAGCCTTTCAGAGGCACAGTATGTTTTGTAGTATTAGATTGAATAATTTCCTTGGAAAGAGAGAAGGACAAAGTCAAAGCCAGTATTTTTTTTACTAACTTTTGGGAGGAAGGAGGGGAGAAATAAAGATATGATGATAAATTTGGAGTGACTTCATGTGAAATGATAATCAGATGCTTTTTCTAACTGAAACCACATTTTCCTCCTCTTACACTTGTCTTCTTTTTCACATGCGTTGACACATGCTTAACTGACTTACTCTCTTAGTAAGTGCAGGTATTAATGTGGGCTTCTGGTGGCTCAGTGGTAAAGAATCCGCCTGCCAGTGCAGGAGATGTGGGTTCAATCCCTAATCCAAGAAGATCCTCTGGACAAGAAAATGGCAACCCACTCCAGTATTCTTGCCTGGAAAAACCCTGAGGACAGAGGAACCTGGTGGCCTACAGTCCATGGGCTCTCAAAGAGTTGAACAAGTTATAATTCCATGTCAGTGTTTGTGCATTTTGTCATTTGAAACAGATACACTGATTGTTTAACTGCATGTTCTAAAATTAATTTATGGCATTGAAGGTTATATTCCTTTCAAGTTGTATTTGTAGTAATTATTTTGGAAAAATCAAGTGTTACCTAAATATGTGAGATATTAGAAACTTAATATTTATAATGAAGTATAATAATAACTAAAAGTTGTTCAAGTGGTGCTCAGCTGTGTGCATGGCGTGTTGTGTTGCACATACATTAACACATTTATCCATATAAGAACACCAAGAAGTGGGAACTATTGTTGTTATACCTCTTCTATGAATAAGGAAATTGAAACACAAGATTCACCCATTGTCATATGGTTTTACAAACATGCCAAGCCAGGGCTTGACCTCAGGCAGTGCCCTTCATAGTCCATAGTCTTTACTTCTAGTATGCACTGAGGCCAGTGCTTTGTAAAGACTCAGTAAGTTTTTGTATTTCACTGCAAGTTAGGGTAGCATTTAAGAGCAGTATCTTTAAGTAGTTTTTTTTTCTTTTTAGTACAGAGGAAACAATATATCAAATTCTACTAAAGAAGGGAGAAGAAGTAAGGATATTAACCATTTTATTTTAGATGGTCATTTTCTTGATTCCTTATGAAGTTAAATAATATTTTGGATGTTTTTATATGGCTCTAATCTTTATATGCATAATCTTGGAAAATAGTAATAGCATCCTTGAAGCACTTTCATCTTGTGTTTAATTTTGTCTGTTTGGTTTTTCATCTAGTTAATCAACAAACATTTAATGTTTCTAAGAAATATGCTATTAGATTTGACACCAAATACACGATAAACCTGCGGAGTTCATTAGTGTCACAAAAATACCATAGATCTGAAAGAAGATGGGATATTTAAAATATTTCATTCATCAAAAAGGATGTTTATAGGAACATACGGGGAGCATAATTAGATCTCCTGCATTTTAAATGTACAGTTTGTTTTTTGATATTCAAATCTACAACCTGTGCCATAAAATGTTATTTTTGTGTATGGTTAATAGTACCAGAGCTTCCTATCTTGTCCTCTTTCTCTGTTCAGACAATTAATGTTCATATTCTGTTGTTCTATTTACTCTTTGTCTTATACCTTGCTTTCTCTTCTCTCTTTTCATCTTTTTCAGTTCATTCTTCTCTGTCATCATCTTTATTCTTGTCTGTCTATATATAACCATAATTATTTGAAGTAGATAATTGGATGCCAAGATATCTGTAGCTTACAGAAAGCCAATGTGGATCATTCTGCCCACTCTTCGCTTACTATGTATGGTGCTGTTAGTTTCCAAGTATCAGTAGTTCTGTGATTCATCTACTACCAATCTCATAAGAAGAGAAAAGAAAAAACATACGTTTCCTGTACAGTGACCCACTGAATCTTTCTGAACATGACCTTCAGCATGCATTATGATGGGAAGGGTTTGGATGAGTGAGGAGACCTTGAGGGCCTTCTTGAAGCTAATGATAAGGTTATGAATATAACCCAGCAATTCTGGCTTCAAGTTCTAATATACTTTAGTAGCACACTACCTTGAAATGATTCCTCTTTTTTATACACTGGATGATTCTTGACATACAGAGCATTGATAGTTGATAATAAGGGTCATTTGATTTCACAAAGTTTAAACATGACATATTGACTGGACTGTTTCTTATAGATGTTTCTCTAGGGTTAATGTACAATTTTACAACTCTATTATTCAAATTCACAGTTTCCTCACAAATCACATTGAAATTTTACCTCTTCTAAGTTTTCTAACTTTATCAAGATGATTTTTAGTGCCTTATCCAAATCTGTTCAACGGGCTCTGGGAGCAGTTATGTTTTTTTAAAGAATCATTTACACTAACTTTCTTTCCACATTCTGCTTACAAAGTAATTTACTTTTGGATTTTTATTGAATTGATAAAACTCTGTAGAAATGATGTAAGAATTATACCAGATAAATTTATACCAGATGAATGATTTATACCAGATAAAGGATTATCTGGTAATAATCTATGCTTTTTCCCTGCTTGAGTAGCATTAGCATTTACAGGAAGAAAAAGGTTATATAGGCTATTTCTGCTCACATGTTTTACTTTAACCTGCTGAGATATATACATATATTTTCTGTAAGACCAGTGTCAGAGGTGGTCATGAAAAGCTCAAGCATCAAAAGTAAAAAGTCTACTTTTTTGATAGCAAAGAGAAAGAAATATGTCTCACATAAAATAATAATCAAATTTAACTATGTGAAGACATATTGTAATGACTTTGTGAAAGTTAGTCCTTGATCAGTTTGAATAGAAATACTTCTGCATCATTGCTGAGATTATAAATTTCATTTATCTTTACCAGAAACTGGAGCATCTTTAGGGAAAGCAGTACTTGAACAGTTTTATGCAACAGATATTTTAAAGAACTGCTTTATACATGAGGCTAATTTAATCACTGTAGGGGTTGAAACTGCTTTCAGGGTGTAGTGTCAGCTCGACTGTTATGGAGAAACTCAGTGATAAGATCACACATGAAAGGGAAAGCTTCGAGATAGATACTGACAGATTCATTCACTAGCTCATGTATCTACTCATTGATTTAAAAATGTTCATTAATCACCTACTGTGTGCTGCACACTTGAATGTATGATGATGTACTGGGGGTATAATGATGAGCAAAACAGATGCTTTGTGAATCTTCAAGAAGTTTACCTTTCTATGGGAATGAGTGATGTTAAAAAAATAATTGATTTCAATTGAAAATGCAATAATGACTGCAAACTTAAGAGCTATGTGTTCTGAAAGCCTATTGCAAGAGCAAATGGATCCAGGGAAGATTTGAGACCCAAAGGATGAGCATGAATTAAACAAAGTCAATAAGTCATGGGTAAAAATAGCTTTTTATATAGTCTAAAATCCTGATAGTATTCTAGAAGTGAGTTAATTTTTTATGGTTCTGATTTCCTTACAGGCAGCTATTGTGACTGAGATTACTAGTTCCCTACCCTATCTTTATTTTTTTTTCTTCCTTTCTAACATTCCTATCTAATATAACCCAATTTTATTTAGAAGAATAACATGCCCAGATAATACAGTTACTTTTTAAAAGTTCACTTATAGGGTGGTTTTTTGACACAGTTTTAACCAATGGGAAGAAAACAGAAGTTACTGGTTTTGGATCCTAGGAAGGTTCCTCTTGGAAAGTTTTTCAGCTGTTAAACAGAATTTTGCCTTTTGATTTTTCTTTGGATTTCTAAAATGAGAATGCTATGGCAGGAGCTATGGCTAATGTCTGAGAACAGTAGGATGACGGTCACAATCTAAGTACAGTAAAATAGAAAGCCAGAAAAGGCCTTGATTCCCTGTGTAACTCTGGAGCCCCTAAACTCTTGGATTCCTACTATCGTTTTTTCTTTAATTTGAGAGAATGAAAGAAAAATTAATCTGAAAATATGTAGGGTACATAGAATCCTATCTGTGGAAACCTTGACTGCCTACTCATTAGATGACTTTATTCTCTTTCTACCCTTATATTGACAAACAAAACAGTATTCAAGTAGATATGGTATATTTATTTAATGTGCCTTTTATACGTTTGTCTGTCTATACAAGCAATAAGTATTAGAAGAATTAAAAGGTAAAGAATAGCAATTCCAGCTTGAGTGATCAAGAGTGCTTCATGGAAAATGTTCCATTTGAACTGAGCTTTAAAATTGTAAAGGCTTTTGCATACCAAGGAGAATCTTCTGAATTTTTTCCCCATAGACACTCAGGAACTGATGAATGCTTCCAGTGGATGTATGTCATGTTTTAGTACGAAACTTACTTGCTATTGGAATGCCAATGATTTGAGACTGGAAGACCTAAAGGTTAAAGAGGCAGTTATTACAGTTGTCAGGCACAGTTTTGGAGCCCTTAGCAGGGTCTTTCTGGTAGTAAAGGAAAGAGAGCGTTGATTTTTAGATATAGGAGAGACGGGTGAAATAAAAGACAGCTTTCTGTTTTCAGGCCTGGCTACATAAAGAATTGTTGTAGGCAGGTGAGAAAGGATAGATGATTGGGTAGTTGCGGAAGGAAAGTAAATGAATTTTATCTTAAGGCTATCTGAGAATAATGAAGTGGAAATGTACAGCAAACAACTGGAAATTTGTGACTTAAGCATGATGAGTTGAATAATATTATGTTGGAGAAATTAGGTGAAATTAATGGTTTTATTGCCAACATAATTTTGCCCGTCAGCATTTTTTTTTCCCTTTACTGGGTTTTGAAGTATCATAGTGTAGCTGACAATTCTACTTTCTTTCATAAAACAACATTAGGATAAAAGGTCTTTTTCACTGTGCTGGGAGATTACAGAAAATGAAATCCATGTTTCCTGTTTTTGATGATCACAATTACATTATANACCCCTAAGTGAGTTCTTAATAATTATATATTTGAAATTTTAAAATAGAATTTTAGACCAGAATATACCTAGCTAGAAATAACAGCTAGAACAAGTTGCCCCCAAACATAAAGTTAATTTTAGCCCAAATCATAGTTGATTAGTGATTTATTATTTTACCTAGCTTTGTGTGTGTGTGTGTGTGTGTGTGTGTGTGTGTGTGGTGTGTATACATATATACCTTATAGAAAGCAAAAATGGAAGAACATTTGTTTTATATCTTGCAAGAAATAGTTCATGTCTAATTGCCTAGAATGTTAACTCTTATAGTGTGTGTGAGTTTGTCACCTAGCTATTATTCTTAGAGCTGTTGTGTATCACTGTAGACTCAACCTGCTGGTCAGAGTTTGTCTCCTAAGCAAGGCAAGACTGAAATTCCACTCTGCCTTTGTGGCTCTGCCCCTATTCATGTTGCCCTTCCTGAGGGTCTCATTTTTCTTCCCTGCAAGTCCTACCCTTTACAAATTTTCAGCTTACTCTTTAGCTTCCTATGCTGTTTGGGTTCAAAACTTGGCAAATATCTTGAGAAAGAGGCTTGTATTTGTTACCAGCCCATACAATAGTGTGACTTTGGCTCCTAAGCATCAGGAGGGTGCACATTTTCTTCTGTCTCTTTAGCCCAGACTTCTGTTCTTTTACTTGCTCCAGCACTCAGCAAATAGTCCATTGTAAAGAACCATAATGAATTTGTTCTCCCCTGATCTTCAGTTCCTTATGACAGACTTTCTGTCCTTTGAAAGCTCCACTAGTTCCTCTTTCCGGTAGAATAACCTGGCTGCCTATGAAAAACCTAATCTTTAGCTCTTGTCTTGATTTGGTAAATGCCCATATAGGAGAAAGCAGCTTGTAATGTAAACCCCATTAGAAGGGCTTCCCCCATTTTTGAATTTAGTACATAAAATTAAGTGTGCTTCCACAGATTTCTTATATTTTTAAAATTATAATTTTAACATTTTACCATTTTTAAAAAGCAGTGGTGGCTTATCAAAACCTATTCATTGGTGGAAATGCTTGAATAGCAACTTTAATTACAAATCAAACATGCTAAGACAAATTGCAATTAGAGATAAGCTTAACATTTTAAAAAATTTAATTTGCCAGAATAATATGATAATTAAAAACATTTCATCACAGCTCCACCAATGTATACAATAATATTGGCATAACTACAGGGAAAAGCAGACAAATTTACAAACAAAGGTAACTTATTTGTCTGTATAGATCTGTCTTTAAAAGATAGAATAGAGTTGACCACCTTGTGATTTTACTGATTAGGACAAAATGAGAAAAGGCAAAAATAACAAATATAAACAATGTAGATAAGGATATTTCTGCATGTTCTTGAAGTTATAAACAAATTTTTAAATAAATTTGAAAACTTAGGACAACAATAGACTGCCAGGAGCCAGCACAGGAGATCCCACCCATGACAAGGTCATGCGGAGAGGCCTGATGGGCAAGGCGAGTCAGGCCTCAGGGATTCCCCCTGGATTTTCCTGAACATCTACCCGCCAAAACCAGAGTCTGCCTGCTTTACTGTGTTATGCTTTCCACCTACTCTTCTGACATTAACAGGGGGCTGTCCCCCAACCACCTTTTTCTGGAAAAAGTTCATTTAGAGCTTTTGGATAATAAATCTCCTGGGCATAATAAGAGTGTTTCAATCCCAAAACCCCTCTGTTGGCTTTCTAGCCTGCCTGCTGGACTCTTAAAGCTGCACATGTCATTGTTTGTGGCCTCCCGACTTCAAAAGGCACAGGAAGCTTAAAACATCCTAGGAATGTAGGGGCTTCCAAGGAGTCAAAATCATTAGAATAGGACTGATTAAAGGTTTCGTTTGTTGAGCCAATACTTGCTGCCAAATTTTCATATCTTTTATTTGTAGATATAGTTGGTATAAAGAAAAAACAGGTAGTAGACCCGATATTAGCAACATTAGATCTTTGAGTTAAGTACTTTCTTTGTTATAACCCACTGCACCTTTGTTCTACAGGAATGTAACTTTATTTAGTACTTTGAGGGTGATGCAGAGTAAAGAAAAAACACTTCTAGGGAAAAAGAGTTTTCTGGTTGATAGACATTTATCTAGGAAGAGAGCCATAAAAATGTTAACAGACCTCTTGGCCAGAAGATAATGTAAACCACCTGAGACTTTTTGTATACGGGAAGGTATGCAAAAAGAAAGCCTGGTCTCAATGAGGGTCAGGACTGCTGCCCCTGCATAACTCTGCATATTCCATTATTTCTTTATGTACAACTTGGGGTATATAAGCTGCTTTTGAAAATAAAGTTGTGAGTCTTACACCGATGCTAGGCTCCCCTATGTTGTTCTTTTCTCCCCTTTTCCGGCTGAATTCCATTCTGTAGCGTGGAGGCTCGCCAAGTCTACTTACTTGCCCTGGCTTCTAAGATCCACACGAGAGGAAGCCCAAGGCAGGGCACCCTCTGCTATTCAAGTGGGAGCTGGTGGTCTGACGGAGATGGTGGAAACCTCTTGTCTCAAGGTTTTATTAGTTTTCTGCGTAAACCAAGTTATTCAGCCTCTTTTCTCCACTAATTTTCCTACTACACTATTCTTTCCTAATCTCTCTATATTTCTAATTAAATAGTCCTTTCCCAGACTCCGACTCCATCCCCGCTTTGAATTCCCTGGATCTACCAGGGCTGGACCCCGGCAATAGACAATGGTCCTTACTGTAGAAAAATGGAATCCAGAGTTAATACATTATCTAAAATATATGTTTTTCAACCAAAACTTACTAGATATGTAAATATTAGGTAAATATGTTTCAAACTCAGAGGGAGGAAACAGTCCAGACACTCTGGTAAGATTAAACATTGTATTTAACAGAGGAAGAGCTATCATAAATATATTCAAAGAATCAAGGGAACTTCAGTTCAGTATAGCCACTCAGTTGTGTCTGATTCTTTGCAACCCAATGGACTGAAGCATTAGAGGCCTCCCTGTCCATCACCAACTCCTGGAGTTTACTCAAATTCATGTCCATTGAGTCAGTGATGCCATGCAACCATCTCATCCTCTGTCATCCCCATCTCCTCTGGCCATCAGTGTTTCCCTGCATCAGGGTCTTTTCAGATGAGTCTGTTATTTGCATCACATGGCCAAAGTACTGGAGTTTTAGCTTCACTATCAGTCCTTCCAGTGAATATTCAGGACTGATTTTCTTTAGGATGGACAGGTTGGATCTCCTTGCAGTCCAAGGGACTAACAAGAGTCTTCTCCAACACCACAGTTCAAAAGCATCAATTCTTTGGCATTCAGCTTTCTTTATAGCCCAACTCTCATATCCATGCATGACTACTGGAAAAACCATAGCCTTGACTAGATGGACCTTTGTTGGCAAAGTAATGTTTCTGCTTTTTAGTATGCTGTCTGGGTTGG